>JAJHUR010089558.1:26726-37905 GCA_027495735.1 Lutjanus campechanus
CTGCAACAGGCCGCTGTCTCCTAAACGAGCAGTGTGTAAATGTAAAAACATGCAGACGATCAGCTTCTGTGAGGAAATCATCATTAGCATGAAGTTAATTTGATGCAGATGAAATCAGGTCATATGATGTTTAAAACGCTGCCTTTCCCAACTCATGAATAACATTAAAATGAGAAATGTTTCCTTTACTGAATATACATTTCACAGCTCTATTACCACTAATAAACTGAGAGCTGCGTTAATTGACGAGCTCTATATCGTTAAAGTGATTTTATTTTTCCATAAAACAAATGATGTCAGAGTTTATTTACTGTTACTGCAGAACTGCAGCTTCAGTCATGACGGATAATCAAAGAAATTCTCTGTTTTCTGTGTTTACTCAGAACGACTAAAGGACTGTTACATAAAAATATTTTGATGCACATGCAGGTAATCTGTCTGTCACACACACATATGCAAATTTAAGATGCATTACTAATTTGTCCTTTCCTCGTGCTATCTCATTCACACACACACACACACACACACACACACAGGCTCACACAGTGCTCCCAGTTCATATGTTTATGTTTATAAGATTACCTATAGGAGCTGCCTATAGTCTCATTATGCTAATCTGTCCTCGTCGGCCCACACAGCAGCTCTGAAGCTGCTCTCTGCTTCGGCTGCACAGTAACATGATTTCTTATTTAAATCAGAGTTTAACCTGCAGCCGCAGCTCTGCAGGATTCTGCGGATTCACAACCGAGTGAAACAAAAGGTTTGAAACACCGTCTGACCCTCTGAAATAATGTGTTTACGTCACCGCGTTAGAACATTAAAGGCACATGTGATCACATTTAAAGGTCTTTGTGTGATAATTTAATGATGATGCATACATTTGAATTATTTATAGTCTCAGTTTGGCATGGTGCGCGGCTCTAAATACAACAAAAACTTCAGTTTAGCAATTTATGTAACAAAATTTTATGATTTTGTGTTTGCTCCCGGGAGTTGACGCAAAATTAATTAGATTTTATTAATGATTAATGAAATTTATTGGCCTACAGGATACAGAGTGTAAACAAAAATATCACATAATTTTACCATATGAAGTTGAAATGGTGAATGGAGCTCATGGGTTTTGTTTGTGTCCATCTGATGAATATAAATCCAATATTCTGCCTCCTTTTCGCTCTGTTTTGGTCTCCACCTGCTGTTTTGCTGCTTGATGCTGCACTTTTATTAAGTCCTGATGAAACATCATTTTGAAAGTATCTTTATTATTGTGTTGTATTTCTGAGTGAAACAGGAAGGCAGGCAGGACGCTGAAACAAATCTGACATGATGCCATTTCAATGCTAGCTAACGAATGAATCTTAGCTCTGTGCTGCTATAAGTTGAGGATAAACTAACGTCTGGATGTGATATTATTGGTGACATTGGTTGGTTCAAGCCTTCATAAGCACACGTCATTTGTTTGACAGGAACAAAACATTTTTCGCAGATATTGTTAAAGGTATATTGGTGCACAATGACAAAAGAGTTACAAAAGCCGTTTTTCATTTCATCTAGATTTAAACCAGCTTGTTTTTAAGTTGGTCTGTTTGCTGCAGCGACGCTTTTCACTTAAAACAGCTGCCTGCTGCAGCACTCAAGAGAGCAGCGAGATTCAAGGAAGACAGTAAAATCGCAGCATTTACGTAAAAACCAAAACAACAAGCTGAAAGATGTTAAAATGCTCCGCAGAGCTGAGGGGAGCTGTGATGATTCTCTGTGGGTTCACAGTGTTGAGAAGCTTACTTCTGAAACATAAGTAACAGATTAGTTACCCTGTCGAGAATATAATAAATAATGTAACTGTTGATTAACTGAATGGTTTTGTCTGTATTCATTACAGTAATGTTTGATTACTTTTCTAACAAATGTTTTAAACTGGGCAAGAAAGCTGAAATGTTTCCTCACTTTTGATATTCAGCGTCTCAAACTAACAAACAAGTTTGACACATAGACTGTATATAGAAGTGGACGGAGCTTCCGGCTCTGAAAAATGAAGCCAATGCGGAAGTGCAGTAACGCTGTATTCTCACCGAAATCCAGCAGGGGGCGCGCGAGCTGGTTGCAAAAAGAAGCCTGGTCCCATTGACACCTGTTCTAAAATGCCCAACTTAACGGCTGAAATTAACATATTTATAGGCCGTGTCAAAAAACGATTTTGGTCTCTATCGCTAATATCCCCCACCATGTTCACTGAACCAGACTTGAATTTTCATATACTGTAAGTCATTCGTTGATTTTATATTAAGACTTAAAGTTCTGTATAATTAGGGGCATCGTTTCGTGATTGACAGGTGTGGTGCCCTATGGTAGTGCCACTCACTCACTCCCATAGACTATACCGTCTATGTCCCGCCCTGTTCCACCGTCTCAACCAATCATATTCACCTCCGGTTTCAAAACTGTCAAAATGGCGCTGGCCAAATCTGAAACTCGAGGCTTCAAAACGGGTGTTCAGAAACCAATGGGTGACGTCACGAAGGCTCCGTCCACCTCTATATACAGTCTATGGTTCGACACTGTGCAGTGATGTTTGAGCCCTTTTCAGGTTCCATGAGGAAAATATTGTTGACTGTCCAACGACATGGCCGCCCACCTTAACTTACTGGGTTGCTTACAGGCGTTACAGACTCAGGTTGTGGAGAACAATGTGCATTGATTTGATTGGCAGACGAGAGGTGGTGCAGATTCAAACAAGAGGACAAATCAGAAAAAATGTTCAGAATTTGAGCACATAAAGCCCGATGATTGGAGCCAGTCTGGGCATAGAGACAGTTCACTGTAAGTCATCCTACCCCGGACAGTGTTGTGCTTAAATTTGTCCCATATTATTTGGAAACATGCAAACTCTACATAATACAAATAAAGATTTTTACCCAAAAGAATATACAGTAAAAACCTGAAAAAGTGATCACGTCTGTCCAGGTCAAATTAATAAGAGGATGATTATTATGAACATGTTTTTCCCTTCTTTTTATTTCTCATGCAGGTGAACATCTACTTGACATTTGTATATTTATTACGTGAACATAAAGTCATGAAATGAACGACTTTATCGATCACTGCTGCATCTCACTGGCTTGTTTTCAGCAGTTTGTCGTAACTTCCTCTTCCTGTCATGATTTTAATGTGCAGACAGCAGCAAACTTTAGGTAGCAAGCCAGACGCAGACGGGCAGAGGCGGGAGGTTTACTTTAAAAATGTATTCTGATACAGTTACTGATTACTTGTTAAAACTGTAGTCGGTTACGTAGAATCTCAGTATTTAAGTAATGCAACTTGATTACTTTCTGTTACTTTTGGATCACCTCAATATAAAATATGGTAAAACTGTTTAGCCTAGTAGAGTGTTTCATGTTTTCTTGTAGGTTTATTAGTTTCATCAGCTGTTCCTTGCTTTGTTGTATGCAATTTATTGATTGATTGATTGATTTGAAGACAAATTAATGGCTAAATTTTCACTGGACGCCATGAAAATGAAATGGTAACTGTAAGATTAGCAGCGGCTGATGTGTTTTTAATGTGGTGGTGCTGTGAGACTCCTGTTGTAACGTGTTCACACTGTGCATGGCAGTATGTTGTTCTTTATTTTAAAATGTATTTTAAATTTGTAATCCTGCTAATAATCCCCACTTTTACAAAATAATCTATATTCTGATTATGCCTTTTTTTTGTATCCAGATTATGTTTTTCTATTATATGTAATCTGTCACGCTCCAGGTACCACAAGACAAAGTATCATCATGGGAGACAACTGGATTACTAAAACTAATTATTTACACAGAATTTGCATAGAAAAGCTTATTGATCCATATAAGCTTTTGATCACTGTGATCGCAAAGTGGTTTCCACCGTATTTGAAGATTCAACCCTTTGTAATCACCTACATTTTCATTAATAACTGTAATTTAATCAAATATTTTTGTCAATAACTGTAAAAGATTACAATTACTTTTATTTTATTACAGTATTTAATCATTTACTGCACGATACTAGTTACATGTAACTAGTTACTCCCCAGCACCGTGGGTTCATCACTACGAGCGACCATTTTCATTTTACCTGCAGTCATTAGAGCAGCTTTGAGCTCCAGCTCTCATTTATGTGTCTTACCTTCAGTGCAACAAGCTCCATTTTCTTTCCTGAAAACACGACAAGAAAACACACGATAGAACAAACAGAAATGGAATATAAAAGTGTGTTATGTGCTAAAATAAGAGGCGGAGAGAACATGTAGATAAACTGTATCTTTATGTCGTTGTAAATAAAAAAAAAAGACACCAGAGAAGAAGAAGAAGAAGAAGAAGAAGGGAGCAGAACTTATTTGCGTTCTGGTTTTTGCCGCCACCCACGGCATCACCAGTTAGACACATCAAGCACTGCGTAGGCTTCCCTTTGTACCGTAGAAAATGTATTTATTAAAGCATAGGCTCCAGAACAAAAACAGAAGAGGAGGAACAAAAGCTGCAAGATTGCAGAACATATTCTGTACCATAAAATTGATAAAGAAATCACTGTACACGCTACAGTGCTTTTTAAAATCACAGCTTTTGCAATGCAGTTAATAATAGAACTTATGGTCTATATATATATATATATATATTATTTGTTTTTTACACATAATAAACATTCAATAAATCTTTTGGAAACATCTATGATTAGATTAATGTCAAATAAATGTGTGTCTGTAAGTTAGAAATGTGATCACAGCAGAACAAACAGCATTATACAAAAAGTACAATCATTGTTCATCGTTTAGCTCGGCTGACTGGCGTTCAGTGAATCAGAGAGGAGTTATGGATGAAGGACGATGATGAGCAATTTAAAATCAATTAACTAACATACGATACATCTGATCAGTGCAACCAGATCAATAATTTCAGTTTGACAAGTGAGGTCACTTAGAATATTTTGAGGTTTCATTGTGGGAAAATGTGACGTTAAGCCTGCGACTGCTCCAATATTCAACATTTTAGATTAAAGGCAGAGAATTTTTCTTCCGTTTTTTAACAAACCATCTTAATCAGGATCACTTTTGGCTCCATGACTTTGTGTGACAAACTTAAATTTCACTTTTGTTACAAGATTTTGTTCAAATCTTTGACTGTTTGTAGACACATACGATCACAATGTACTTATTTAGATGCAGTTCTGTTAAAATACTAGAATTTAATCTCTACAAATTATTTTTAGTCGCCAAAAATATCATTTTTAATTTAAAATTTAAAAGTTACAAATGCTGTGGCATATATTTCTTAAATATCTTATTAGACTCTGAGTGAATCAGTGTTTAAATTTCATATAAAATATATTGCATTATTATAAAACAGCTTTCTTTCAGTTTGGCATTAAACGGCTCTTTGTTTCTAAAAGAGCTCAAATCGTCTTTATTGCACTTGAAGGGCTTTTTTTAAATTCCAAAATGCTAAATATGCACTTTTATTGTAACAACTTCTTTAGTTCATCATTCATTAATCTTTGCTGGTATGTTATCATGTTTTTTCCAAAAGAAAGGGAAACAAAATAGAAGAATAAAAGTTGTGTATTGATGCTAAAAACATTTTTTAAATCATGAGTGATTTAAAGTGAAGCTCTCCTGGTCTTTTTTTAAAAAAGAAATACATCTTGTGCGCCAACTGAAAAGGTGCATTTTGAGCACATTATCAAATTGTGGATTCTACTTCTCTGTCTGCTCTGTACATAAAAAGACCTGCAGGAGAAATAAAGCATTTCATTTACAAATTGAGGCACACACACCTCCTGAAAGCATCACATTAGATTTCAGGTCATGTGATAAAAGAGCAGATAATAATGTCGTCCTGCGTGAGTTTTACATGTCAGATTCTTTGTTTGATTTGTTGTTTTTTTTTTGCCCTTTGGAGAGAAACCCTTCGAGCGAACCTCCCTCCTGGTTCAATTATCCGGCGTCGCTTTGCTTTGTGAATCGCAGAGGATTAAGTGATTGTGTATCTTTTTCGATTCAAAACATCTGCTGTTTATGCTGGAAAAGCTCCACCGCCATCACGCTGGGATGTGAGGCAGGCTGCCGGAGAGGAAGAGGGAAGGAAGAGGGTGACGGGTAAATAACGGAGAGAAGAGCTGGAGCGATGGGCGCAGTGTGGTTGATTTCTGTGGAGGTTAAAGATGGAGACTTGTCTTGATGAGGTGATATCATTGCTTCAGTGGAGATATTTCACAGTTGTTGCACAGAAAAGTAAAGATCTGCAGATATAAGTCTGTTTTTCTCAATGACACTTTGTTTTTGAGATGTGTGCGTGTGTTTTCTTCACAGTTTTTCTCAGTTGCTTTGGTGCATAACTGCTTGTTCAGCCTGCACATCATCGAGCCACTTGTGCACTTCATTAAAGCAAAAAAAAAAAAAAAGATTGCAAATGCTTTGACACATTCATGCAAATGATTATGTACAGTTGCCTGCTGTTTCTTACATAATCATTTGCTCATGTCATGTTGATTAAAATGTTTTATACTGGGTCTCTGCTGAATATTCTCACCCCGCAAAATATCTGGACATTAGTTCATTGCATAGTCATTACATGCAAAATGTTTGAACCAGTTGTCTTAATTTATCAGGCAAATTTTCTGTACATTTCTATCAGATTTTCTTTTGTAAATATGTCCTGAATTGTTGACTTTCTCTCAGGTGAACATCTGTTGTGTTGCGGATGAGAATCTGCGGCCCGACAGACACGAACGTCAGGAGGTAGAAAGACTTCACTGCGTGCACAGCTCCGCCTGAGGGCTGCTTCTTACTATGTTTGCATTTCTGAATTTGTTTCATTTGCTGTAAAACAGCATCCTGTCTTTTTTTCTTTTCTGTATCACAATGACACGGCCTGCCAACAAATTACAGTACAAACAGTAAAGGCGTAAATGTAGATCCTGTCCTTACTGTATATACACCATCATTGAGCATCTTTTTGTAAACAATGACACAAGGACTTGTCATTCTGGCGGCACCGACATGTTCATTGACATAAATATTTACTTTTGAGAGATGAACCAGGGATTTTGAGCAAGTTACAGGCTTTTGTAGGTAATACATTGTGTGGCACTGTTTGCTGGAACTGCACTTACTTTTTGAGGAACGATCCAAAGCAACTGAGAAAATCTGTAATCACACAGTAAAGGCATGTTTAGCATGTTTAGCATGTTTGGCCCCAGTGTCCTTGTCTATTTAACAGGTGGGATTTACATGCTTAAGTGCATGTACACTGACAAAGACCGGTGTAACTTCTTTTTATTTATGCTGATGTTTTTGCAGTTTAAAACCTCAGAGTGCTGCTACAGGAAGGAGACAGAGGAGTAAATGATGTAAACATTTAAAGTGCATGATTTTTTTTGAAAATGTGACACAGGTTTGTCGCTGCCTTTAAGTATCTTGGATTGCTAGACTTGCAAAATAATTACATCTGAGAGGAATCTGGATTCAGCGTCACGGATGAACCGTGAGTTCTGAATGTTTGATTTGACTTAACAACCTCATAATGAATTGACTTTAAATACCATGATGTTGCTATTGCTGTCATTGACCTTCCAGCGCTCGGACTGATTGCCATTTAGTCTATTGATCGCCCTCAGCTCATTTGCTGATAGTGCTGAAGCTGATGAAACCACATTCACCCACCAGCTTGGACTGGATATCGAAAGACCGACCGAATCCCTTCATCATGATGTTCTTACATAAACCTTCTTCACCCTCAGCTGTGCTATTAAAAACACAAACGTTGGATGCTTGATCCTCCGTCAGGGATTCATTATCTTAGCAATTTATAACAATTACTATTAAACACTAACAGTTTAGCGGGGATGCTGACATTTCACTTGTTCATGTTGTCGTGCCCTCTGAAACCCTGCACGCTGCTTGTAAACAGGGTCGTCCCTGGAGACGGTGAGGGCAAAGACGTGCGGTATGCTCGGTCCCACAGCATAAATAATTTGCTCTAATGCTCTCTAGGTTTACTGTGCCCCTTCATGCCTGCGCGCACAGAATTGCGATATATCCGATTTATTTTAACACTGTAGTTTGTTACACCTGCACTGTTACGGTTCAGTGTGATTTTCTTTGCTTGTAGCGGGATTTGGTTTAGTTTAAATATCATCTAAACCTGCAGGTGGACGACTCAAACATTTCCTGGCCTACTTACAAAAGGCTCCACCGTGAATGTCCACATTAATCCTCAGAAACAAGGCCACAGCTTTAGATTCCGGTGGGAAAACTGGGGAATATGGTGCAACGCCCATAAAAGCCCAGTATGGTTACAGGCTACATGTGCGTTGGAAGCACGGTTTCTCCTCTAATTTATCTTCATTCCTACTTCTGCCAGACTTCACAGGAACGACCTGGGAATTCCTGTGAACGTCTCCTTCGGGGGTTTACTGAGTTCTATTCTTAGAGCTCAGATGAACGAGGGAACATGTAGAAAAGTGAAGGGAACAGATGAGGAGGGAGGGAAATCAATATGCAGCCTCTAAGAGGAGAGGTGCGCTATTAGCCGGAGCGGGTGCTTTGTTATCGCTGACACAGACGGATAACTGGCTAACACGAGCTAGCATGAGAAGTAAAGACATTTCCTGGGGTAAAAAAATGTTCGATTTCATGATTTATTAAGTATTCTGGCTGTTTGTGGTGGCAGGTGAGCTCAGGATTTTCTGTTTCAGGAGATTTTTAATGACTGCAGCAGCGGCTGAGCGACAACAGTCGTAGCGCGAGCGACACTCGAGCGGCCTAGATTCTGAGGCGTGTGTGATCTACATGTTGGTGCGAGGCCTGCAGGAGCACAGCTACTTTATCATGGAAGCTGTCACAGAGGCTCCTCTGTGGCTCACGCAGCCGCTGAATCTGTAGCGTCTGCACAAAAGTGGGGCAACAGTGACTGAAATTCACTGAAACACCTTGAAAAAAAAATACAGTTTGGAGGGGATTGTTGTGTCGCATATAACGGTTACCCTGATAAGAAAATGCGCAAATTAGATGGGGGAGACCAGGGAGTGTTGTAACATCGGGTTAGTTGTGACACTGTCTGTTCAGCCAATCAGAAAAAGAGCTGTGACTGTGGTTGTTGTGGTTGTTACTGTAGGTACGATGGTTTAACTTAACTAACTTCACCTTAAGTAGCATTTCTCTACTTTAATTGGATGCTTTGCATTCATGTTACCTTCAAGTCCACATGCTAAAACAGTTAGCTTTGTAATAGCTGCTTGGGAGTGGGGACAGTTGTAACAGTTCATGAAAATAATGAGAATTTCTGCATTGTGTGCAGGGAACACTTTGCAAACTCAAGCCAATAAAAAGTGTGGGTCAAGCATGTATGTTGTCAGTTATGGGCCCACAAAGCTGCAGCCCAGGAGCCGCCACCTATATCTGCCCCAACTGTGACAGTGATTGAGCCCTTATGTGACACATGCACATTCAGGAATACAGTTCAATTTAGAATAAATAAGTGCTTTTGTCATTCTAAACTGTTCACTTTATTCAAAAGTGTTTATTCTCTATTGTGGAATAAAGTCTTTTTTATAAAGTGGAGCAAATTACCTGTCATCGTTACATCTATCCTCACCAGCTCACCACAGTAAGTAGGGGTAGGTTGTAACAATGGAGCTCTTTGCATTTGACTTAAACTCACATAATCTGTACTTGCTAAGTAGACGTGCAAGTTAATTTCATTTGTAGCAAACAGATTTGGCCGGCATGTATCAAAGTCTGAGAGATCTAGCACAAACAACCACTGAGTTACTTACGCTCAAACAAAAAGGTGTTACTGCCATCCCCGGTCTCCCCCCTACCTCCAATTATCCTTGGATTAGTATACGTTTGAAAAGTGTCAACATTACAAGATGGAAACTGTGATAAAACTGTTTAATTTGCTGCTAAAAATGTGTCTCTTCTGTTGCTTTTAGTTCACTAAATACTGAACCGTGGCCAAACTTTTGATGCAGCAACATGATTAAAGACATAAAAACGGTTTGTTTGCAGAAGAATCGAGGGGCTTTCTCGCTTTTCCTCGACTTTATTCTGCGGCAGCATTTATTGTTCTGATGATGTGACCTGCTTTTAGAGAGCACCTTATAAATCTAAGTTTATTGTCCTCGCAGAGACGCGGTTGAGCTCTAATCGCTCCCCGAACAATACTTGGGACACTGGAAAAAGACAAAATGCAAACAGCAGCATCTTCTGTCAGTGCTGAGCTCTACATGGATCAAGACTTTTTGCAGTCATGCTCTTACACAAAAACACCATTTAACCTGTCTTAACTGTAGATTATGAAACCACTCTGAGTAACTTACCTCCTGTCTCCTCAGAGGCCTGTGTGGTTCTGACACAACCTACAACACCTTTGGGAGCTGATCTAAGGCACATTAATATTCATGACAACACCAGAGTAAATCTCAGAGGCCGAATTTTGGAGCCATTGTTCAGATGAGGAGAAAAAGGTTGAGTTTTTCCTGCATATTCACCTCGAAGAAAACGTAGTTTCAAGTCAATGAAACACCGAGACAATCTTTTTTTTAACATGGGAAATGTTTCTTGGAGGCAGAAATAATCTTATTGGTTCAATTGATACTAAATAAAGCTATTCAAGAGCTGTAGTTTCTCTTAAAAGTAAAAATAAAAGTGATTGATTTTGGAAGGATATCAGGCTTGTTAATTATCTGAATGAGCCTTTAGCTGCAGTCTAGTGTGGATTTGTAGTTTAGCTGTGATTGAGATGTTAGAGGCTAAATGACATATGATTAATTCATAAATAAACAGCGAGAGCTGACTCAGCCAATGGACTTTAATGTGTTTACCCTCTAATCCTTGTTTACTGATGCCTGTGTTGACACGAGTGTCTGAACACACAGCGAGTTGCGGAGCTAAAGAGGCAGATTAGTTTATGTTTGTTACGTTTTATTTTCATTTTTAAGTTATTTGTGGCTCTTATTTTAAGACCGTCTTTTGGTTATGTACAGTGATGGAGGTGGTCAGTATTCAGAGCCTTTACTTAACTATAACTACGAATACCACAGAGTAAAACATGAGTATCTTTGTAACTTTATATCATGATTTTATGTTGCACTTATAAACAGAAACTTCAGTTGTCTGGGGAAAGTACATTGGTCAGTTTTTGGAATAATCTTAAGA
>JAJHUR010089559.1:5909-18911 GCA_027495735.1 Lutjanus campechanus
GAGAAAGAATCAAATGGAGAGTTTATGACACGGGAGGGCAACTTTCCATCTGGTAGCGACCAGGAGCTAGCACATAATGCCATGTGTTCACTGACAGCTGAGGACGTCTCTTGTCTATGAGAATGGACTATTAGGAGGATTCAAATCTCTATATTTTGCCAGACTTAAAACTTTCAGTCACAAACTTTGGTGACTAGTTTGACTGTAGCAACTGCAAAGTTGTCTACAGCTGCCAGCTACATGAGTGAGAGTCCTCACACTGTCCCTGATCCACATCCTTTTGGAAAACTACAGTGTGGTAACTAACTTGTATCAGACTATTTTTCAAGAATATCACAGAATTGGACACTGGATTACCAGAGACATTTATACAAGAAAAAAAAAATTCTGGGAAAAATGTGTTTGTTGGTGTTTGCTTGCCTGCTTGTTTATTTATTCATTTGTTTATTTATTATTTTGAAGTGGCTCTATAAATTATTCATGAACATGCTTCTTCAAATCCAAACAAATTCAGCTGGTTTTCACTTGAGTTTTTTTTTTTTTAATTGCAGTTTATTTTTAGTAATATAGTAAGAGCAAAAAAGGAGAGGTTAAACAAACCCCCCCTAAAATGACCAACTTTAAAGGGATAGTTTGTATTATTTAAAATGGGGTTGTATGAGGTACTTATCAGTAGTTGGTGTATTAGATTCAGTCAATCAGTTAGTTTGTGTTATTGTGTGACTTCAGCGCTTTAAAGGGATGGTTCAAACATCTGTCATCAATTTGAACTCTAATAAACTTGAAAATGGTCAAACTACAACAGTTACTCTGGCCCAGAACAGAAAAGATATTTCAATTTAGCATGTTTTCTCGATCTCTAATGACATGTCATGGTCATTTTATGATAAATTACAGTAAATAAGTTACAGAATTCTCCTTCAAACTTTTTTTCAGGTGGACCTTTTTTATGTGGCTGAACTACCTTCTGTTGCTGAGCTTGACCACAGCAGTAGGTTGTTTAGCTTTTGTGCTGGTGGCCTCCTCTGCTTCTCCTACCTGGGGGCGTGTTGACCTCCATCTATTGTAGCTAATACACTGACTTATCTATAAGTGCCTCATACAACCCGCCTTCAAATAATCCAAACTATCCCTTTAAATATCCTGAATGGTTTGTAAGAACACTTCTACAGGAAATCAGTTGTGTCCCTCATGGTGGCCTTTAAGGTGGAGATAAATAGAGCAGTGAAACAAGTTTGACAAAAGAATAGAACAGATTAAAGACAAGCCACCCTCAGCAACATTTAAGAGTTTGGCTTTTTACTACAGCTGAAGATTTGTAAGTCGTTGCCTCTGGTACTATTGAAATCACTGCTCTCCTTTTGTTCACAACTCCATCCTGTTGAAAGAGTGCTTTGAGACAGTGGAGTTGAGGCTTTTCTTTACTTATGGCTTTTTCAGTAACCTTTTATTAATTCATTTCTTGTTAAAAAAATATTTCTTTCCCTTTTTTTGTCTGGATATAGAAACATAGTGGATATTGCTGAATCAATCTTAACCTTCAAATTGCTATCTCGAAGCACTCTACGTTCCTGAATTTGCATATTTTATCTTTTTTTATTATAGGGTGAATGTTGTGGAATACAAATGAGTCTGAGTGGAAAGTTTAAATACAAACCGCTTTTGCTCCACATATGAATGAAAGCCGAGACCATTTTCACACACATGGTGTTTACACTTGTCTGTGTTTCAAAGTCTGCTTTTTTTCAGTTTAAGGACAGTTACATACAGTATATCTATCAGATAATGCCATGAGCGTGGCGGTGTTGATATTTAGGTGAATGACGACAATACGTGTCAGTTTTTTGATGCTTTTGCTTGACTGTATTTGGCAATCCTGTCAGTCCCGCTGCTGTGAAGCGATGACGAGCTGTCATGTACGTGTAATGACACTCAGTGACTGATTAAGACAAATGCATTCCTATAGGCCACGTCAATGAGCAAGTTAAATATTGACCAATGAAAAGAGTTTTGCTTTGTCTCCGGTACCTGTGTTTAAATGCATTGATTCTGTGTTCCCTTCACAGCTCATCTCCATCGTTTGATGTAAAAAGACAAACTGAACTGCACCTGTAAATGTTGTAATTATAAAGTATTGTTCTATGGCTCTGGTAAAAGCTGTAAATTGCCCTTCAAAAGACATTCGCCAAAATTAATAAATTACTATATAATAACTGTTTTGCATTTGTCTGTCTGCTGCACTTTTTGGGATTGTGGCCAAGTTAATCATATTAACTGTTATTACATTATAATTTGGTGATTGCACTTTTGAAAATAATCATCAGACACAGACATACAGCAGCTTGGTATTGGAGCTAGAACACATTTTCACACTGAAAATGAAATTATCAACTATTTCCAATACAAGTATTGGTACTGAAAAAAAACCACTTCAATTTAAAATTCTTATTTTTTGGTATGTTTTATATTCTGAGAGTGTTATGATTTTCATAGTTAGCTTTTTTCAGTTAGTCCCCCCCCCCCCAAGACTGTAAAAACACTGAAAAACACCAGAATACAAAACATATATGTAAGTTCACTGAACAGTGGCATCAAACAACTTTATGTTTGATACCAAAATTTCAAGCCACTAACATACTAAATTAACATTAGTAATGTTCTTTATCCTAAAACTGTTAACATAAAAAACAGAAATAGGGTATAGGCATTATGTGCAAGATCAAAAATAGCCACGCCAGTATTACTTTAGGACTTCTAGTTTGACAGCAGCAGCTTTAAATATTATTGCCAGCTGAACTGTTGACACAAAGGAGTGCTAGTAAAAGCTGGCAGAAATGTTACATCAGTAAAGTTTCAGTTTATCCAATCGACTTCATGCTCTACACTGCTCTTCCTTGGGTCCACAGCAGTACCCTGAAGTTTGGAGTTGAATTGACCAACGGCTCTCAAGGTATGCAAAGGACAGCCACACACACACACACACACACACACACACACACACTTAGATGATGCTGCTACAGCGCCACCTATTGCCCAAATGGCACCGAATTTATCATTGTCAATTTGTCAAAAAGATATTCTGTAATAAATTGCGGCGGAATTTTGTTTCTGAGAAGTTAAAGGCCAAAACGTAAAGTTTGCTGTTAGAGCACCACCATCTGGACAAATTGCACCAAATTCAACACTGCACTCCTGTGGGTCTTCAGCAATACACCCACCACCCACCAAAAAAGTCAACTATAGTTAAACTGAGATGCCTAAAACAAAACAAAAAAACAAAAAAAAAGTCAAACCCTGTTTACCTCTGCAGACAACTGCTGGATAATTCAAGAGGAAACAATGGTTTCAGTCTCTCTGACATCATAATTGGCTTCGAAGTTTCTAATTGTGTAAATGACTAAACCAATTATTTGACTAATTCCATCTTGTCAAGCCAAAAAAAAGAATAATCATGGGTATTTGTGTTACAAATGAAGCAGGAAATGTTCTCTATTATGCAGCAGCGCTATATGCAAAAGTAGTTTTGTAACCTTGACAACTCCTCTCTTCTTTTGGTTGGATTACTCATCTATGATATAAATCAAGAGGTTCTTATAGAAAGAAAATAAATGTAAGACTACCTGATGAAGAAAATTATCCAGCTGAGGAAATCACAATAACAAGCTGTTCATAACTTACATTGAAAAATAACATTTTTCCACTGCACTACAGATGCTTAGTTTATGTCAAGCTCTGCAGAAAACTGATGTAGAATGAGCCTAGTAGGTAATGGAAGATTAAACCAAACATCTTTCACTTAACTTTATTTTTTATATTTACTATTTCATACACCTTGTGTTGTGCTGCAGCTACTCAACAGTGAGTTAAAAGTTGCATGTTATCGTCTTAGCTTCTATTGCATTTTGACTTCTCAGCTCATTCAGAGGTTTTCCAACTAAGGAGGAGCTGTCACAGGTGATGACACACTGTTCAAACGTGAACACTGTCCACAGAACATCCACAATAAGTCCATATTAAAGTGTGTATACAAAAACTATGCACGCAAGTCTGACAACTCAAAGCTCGTGTGTCAACAACAAGACTCCAAGTCAGCTGAATTCTAAGCACAGTTCCTTTCTTTTCACCCAAATCACATCTTTTAGCACACTTTGTTCACCTGGAAAAGACTGGCCTTCAACCAGTTGGCCTCACTCACATCTCACCTGTTCAGACTCAACTGGCAAAACACTCCAATCGCCTGTCAGAGCATAAAAGAAGCCGGAGGTGACCTCCTGCTTTGGGGGAAAAAATGGCACAACATGAAAAACAGTGAGGAAGAGGAAGAGCAAGAGGGAGGGGGAGGAGGAAGACGAGCAAATATTGCTAATGAAATCCACAATTTTGGTTGACCTTGTACTCAATCATGGCCTAACAACGACTGGAACCTGATCATTACACTCCCAATATCATGAGCTATACTATGCTCATGTGCAATATTATTTTGTCAATATCACGGGCTCTATTTAGTCATTATTATCATGTTATGTTCATTTTTCTATCATGTTTAATGTCATATTTTCATTATATTACTTTCACTATCACTATTACTTTTCTTTATTATCGTGCGCAATTACCTTCTATCGGAGCAATCTGGCACAAGTTTTGAGAAATTGAGCGCAGTCGTTTCATGTGTATCACAAATGTGTATAAACAAGGTCTCCATGGTGTTTTTTCCTGATTGCACAGTCTTGACTCTAATCAGCATGATTGTAGTCCTGGACCTTACAGTAGCTCATAGCGGTCAAAGCAGCCTGCTGTGTTTGATCATTTACAGATCACCGACACCACAGGCAGAACCATTCACTCACTGAAGCACTTATTATTTGTTTTGTACTCTTTTCATAGGAAAGGACCTCTGGTGTTACAGTGTTAAGACTCAATCTCTGATTAAAACTTATTTTTTTTTTATGTTTTTAGCTCGCTATGTATGATAGGTTAAAACATTTGAGACTATAATATTTGCTACCATTCCACGTTCCACTGCAGGTTTCATTGTGAGGAACATTCTTTTTTCTTTCTAATGGTATGTGTGTTACTACTAGAGTTTTTTCCCCTTGTGGGAATAAGAAGGTAAAGAGAACCACTCTGTAATTGAGGAGACATATATCCCGCTAACAAGTAACTGACTGACAGAACAAACAGGCAGGAAAAAAGAAAACATATGACACGTATTTTGCGCTGTCTATTCTGTGTGCAAATACAAAATATCTGTGCCATGGCTCGATGAGAACCCAAACTTCTTTAAGAGAGTATAGAAGATCTGAAAAACAGAGAACAAAAGGGCAAGAAAAGTACGAGTCTCTATAGACTAGACTAGAAAATCAAACGGCGCTTATAAAGATGCCAGACTGGTTTTCAGTGACACTCAGTCCGACCTTAGTTTCAAGAAGTGTTGCAATCCAAGAATTATGATTTCAGATAACAGACTCAGTCTGTTTTCACTGGCTGCCATAAAGCCTCACACCAGACCTGCACAGACAACTGTGAAAAATGTCATTCTGCCCTGTGGCTTCCTCTTAATTGTGGCATTTCTTTCGGTTTCTGCCAATAGTGAAATGACCGTTCTTTAAATCAGCTTCTAATGTTACAACGGCTTGTTAAAGCAACAGTGAGAAGCTAAACTCAACAAAGTATTTAAGGAAACAAATACGTGTCCTGAATACCAACTCTCCACGTAGGAGCAGGAAGTGTACAAGGCTTCTGTTTTAATTCCTCACTTCATGCATCCTCACTAGAGATGTTAATGATTAAACATTAAGCCATGAATCGCCGTTAAAAATTTAAGTGATTAAAAATTTATTAACTGACAGTGTATGTTTTGTGTACCATTTCTCTGAAGCTCAGAAGTTTTCTCAGGTCTCTCTCTTGGTTTAGTCTGCACTGTCAGACCATCTGACTTTGTTTTTAGGGCCAGACTGATACTGTTTTTTTAGGGCTGATGGAGATACAGATATAAGGGAGTAGAAAGATTCTGATACTTATATTCTGATATTCTTTAGACAGAATATATATAGAATAAATATACAGAAATAACACAAATAAAGCAGTATTAATATGCTTTAGATTACACCAACAGTGTGCAAAGCTGTTATCAAAGCTACTGGCTACTTTGAAAAATCTAAAATATCAAAGAGCAAAAACTATTGCACACTTGTAGATTGGCAGGTGTGTAGGAGAAGACCATGGGTCGACAATAATAAGCAAAACAACTCCAGCACGCTGTCCACTGCACTTTAATTAACGGTTAATTGATTTGAAACTCTAATCCTCACTCACTACACTTGCATCATAGGTGTGTGCAGGATGGAGAACACATGGTGTTTGCTGAAACATTTGGACGGATGGTAGAAATATTAGTGATAACCCTACTTCTTCTTCTTTAGGCTCAAATTTGTCATTATTAGGTAAGAGCAGGGGTCTCAAACTAAGATTAGATTCCCCCACACATTTAGAATTTATTGTTACATCTGTCCCACTAATTCATTATTGATTTTTTCCTGGTATTTTATTTTGCTCTAATCATTTAATTTTCTAGCAAGATTGCGAAATCAGAGCTTAAAATGGCTCTTTACTTCACATTTAAAAGGAAATGTGAGCATTTTTCAACCTGGGTCTAGTTGTGGCTGTTCTACGGGTCATTATAACTTTGCACTTGCCCTTAAGAAAGGCTGATTCTGACAGTCAGCGTGCAGTTACTCATAGTGGCTTACCCATGAAGCTACTTCTACCTTTACTTTTGGTCAGACTCAAAAGATAAATGTTTGAAATTATATATGTTAAAATCATGTTTATTCAGAAAGCCGTGGAGACTCGCGCTGCTTGCCCTGAGATATATCGTTTTGCCAAAGTTGCATTTTCCTGAATCTCTACAACGGAGTGTATATACCATGACTCCTGGTTCAAATGGCCACACAATTTCCTTTTTCAAGTTGCACCAAACTGTGCAACATAAGACCAGCAGCACTCTGATTTATTGCAGCCAGTGCTGCCAGACTGGTTTGATGTTTTCCAGCCCTATAGGTGCTCAGAATCCGCCCAAATATGATCTACAATAAACAATATAAATGAATTCATAAACAACAGCAACAGTATTATGATTCATTTTTCAAAATGACATAATAAAACAATGAAGTGAGCTAGAACACATATAGGAGGCGACACCGTACAGTTGCAACTATGAAACTTTTTTCCATTTCTGCTCTAAAAATAAAGAAAAAACAAAGAGACAGTTCAAATAACAAAACTAATAACTTTTATCTAACGTGGTAAACTGCAACAAATAACTCACATCTCCTCTCAGCAGACTGAATAGAAAATATGTTGTATCAAAATTGTGCTGAGTGATGGGATGCATTTGCATAATTAAAGGAATGCAATTTAGAAATATATATTTTTTACTATGTCATTTTTAATGTGTTTAAAAACCAGCCCAATTCATGGTAAATCAGCTCAAATCATAGACTGTATATAGAGAATTGGACAGCATCAGAGCTCCCTTACAGTGAAGCCAAAGTGTCTTCATCGCCCCCTGGTGGCTGGCTGCAGCACAGGTAATAAATCCTGCCTACTCAATGGTAACAGGTGCGACATGGGCCAAAACAAAACACCAACGTACACATCAAATAAATGTTTCTGTCATGTTAGGTAGTCCTTATCACACTGATATAGGTCCAAGTGTTCATTAATTCATTAACAAATATGTGATAAATCTGCTGATGAAGAAGACAAAATAATGTAAATAAGCAATGACAATACAGATAAATGTGTCCTCGCTATTTGGCAATCAAAAGGTCACTAGTGCGCTTTTTATTATCTAATGTGTTGTAACATTTTATTAATGATTTATAACGATTCAACCTAATTAATTAACCGTTTATAACAGTTGTCTTATTGTAAAGTGGTGCTAAGGGAAAAAAGGTGAGGGTGGAACTAGGGGCATGGTGTTTGCTGCTGTCTGTCCAGGCAGCTGCTGAACCACAGACATTTTAACGATAGATTGACAATTATTTTGGAGTTTGATGCAACTGCTGCTGTTCTAATATGCAAGGAGAAATCTGCTGCGCTCCAGAGACAAAGTCTCAAGCAATGTTACTCTGCTAAACATGCAGAGCAGTATACTGGAGGATGGAGAAGAGGAGAGGGGAAAGATGAAACACTGGAGTTCATTTTTCTCACCGCAGGAGAGAACAACCTGGCCAGTGGCCCCCTGGTAGTTTAAGGTTGAGACCCCTGGATTAGAGGTTGCAAGTATCTTAAGGAGACAGCTCACCCCAAAATCAAAAATACATATTTTTCCTCTGGCCTGTAGTGCAGTTTCATGTAGGAACCATTTTCTTTCAACTGCAGAAAGAAAGAAACTGCTCACAACAAGGTCTGTGGATTACCTTGAGTAACCGGGTTATGATTTATAGAAAGAGACACTGCTGTCGAGTTTTTCAAATATATTTTTTTGCCACTTTGAGCACCACAAGCCACCTGGTTCAATTATATTTGAGAGAGGGCAGACATCTAAAGCTGCAATGATTATCTGAATAATCAATCATTAATCAACTATTAAATTAAATGCCAATTATTTTGATAAATGATTAATTGACTTGAGTAAGGTTTTTTTAAGGAAAAAGCTAAATGTGAATATTTTATCTTGGGTTTTGCGAAACACTGATCGACATTTCTCACCATTCTCTGACATTTTTATGGAGCAAAACAACTAATCAATTAATCAGGAAAATGATAGAAAGAATAATTGATAATGAACATAATCGTTTAAGGAAGGACTTGAAGAATAGTACTTCCATTTGCTCCACGTTTGGACCTATTTTTCAGGACTGTGACAGGATTGATAAATCAAGAATATAATCGACAGATAAATAGACACTGGAAATAATCATTATTTGCAGCCCTGTAGACACCTCTACGGCCAACATCTCCCTAGATGGATAAACAGCAGGTGAGAAGGAAAATGTGTATTTTTGACATACAGTGGTTGATTTTAGTGATTTTCTTACAGGTACTAGATTAATGTCTGGATTCTTGCTAATACACTAAGACACTTTAAAGTTGAGCCAGTGATAAAACCATTTAAATCAATGTTTAGTGTCAAATCTTTGCGGTTCATTTACAGTACAGTAGCTGTGTAATAAGCAGGATTATGTACAGTGAGCTGGTCATTATTGCACATAAGCCCTGACGGGGTGAATGGAGACCCCACCAGGATTATCCCTGTATTGTAAACATGTCTAAATGTAGAGGCTTGTGCAGCTGCCAGTGTGTATCTGCTAGCGATAGCAAACTGTATTCCTTGGGTGCCAGCTGTGCCAGTGCTGCTCTCCATCATGTTAAAAAGCAGACTGGAGTCTTACTTCGTGGACTTACTGAGATCATTTGTCTCCCATCAGGGATCAGCTCTACACTCTACAAAGTGCTGATGGTGCAGCTGAGCACTTACCAAACTGTGATGCAGTATGTCTGAGGCTTTGTTTCAGGTTTTGCCTTTATCTCATTTTATACTACTGACAACAAGCCGTTTAAATGCAAGATACAGGGGTTTGGGGAGTCAAACAGCAAACTGTGTGTCACGGGGAGGCCTATTCATTATTTCTAAAGCTATATTTAAGTTGAAAGGAACATGACATTTGTCCTGCTATGATCTTTAGACAACAGAAGCATCACCATGCAGAGAGTGTGAATTCAGAAGCATCACTGTTCCACTGGAGCTCTCTGCAAGCTGCTTTCACTGCTCTACATTTACATACACGAGTCATTTACATTTCAGTGCTCCTCACAGTATTAGCAGCAAACAGTGTAACACAGAATGTGCATTTTTTTCCCTTTTCACAACTGCTTTCTCAAAGAATCAAATACAAGTCACAATGTAAAGACTATTATACCTAACAAAGTAGCTTTAAGCCATAGTGATGACGTTGAACCGGACCCATTATGCTGGGCAATATATTGATTTTATATTGTATTGTGAAATGAGACTAGATTTTCAATATTATTATACTGCAATATGACATAAGTGTTGTCTTTTCCTGGTTTTAAAGGCGGCAGACCAGGGGAAAAATATGTATTTTTGGTTTTGGGGCGAACTGTGCCTTTAAGTCTTTAGTCAATATAAGGTCGTTATAAAGGCTTTTAATTCTATAACTAATTATGCACAGAAAGTTAATATGTATACTGTTAAGACTTTAGGCTGGCTTTACGTGATGAAACCCAACTTGCTACAAATAGAAGATGGTCTTTTAGATGCTTCAGATGGAGATTATCCCTCATGGATTCAAGCAAGGTCAATAATACTGTTAACAAATAAACATGAGAAAAGGCAAAGATTGTTTCTATTGCAGTATAGCTACATTTTAATATAAAGTTTTGATGGCAATCAGAACAGTTTTCTAAAATCATATATCAAGCTACAATCTCATACTGATCTCCCAAGGTGGCAACAAAGATTTTTTTTTATTTATTTATTTTCCTTGAATCAAAGGGCGAATGGACTCATTGGATCAATTTTGTTCAGTGGAGTGTGGTCTCTCTTTTGAGTAGCCAGTAGGTCATGTTTTTCCTGCAGCATATCAGGAAGCATTAATGCACCGATAGCTCTCTCTTCCTATTCTCTCACAACCAATTTTGAAACAAAACAGCCAGCCAATGCCAGAAGAAAAAGCACACAGCATGTCCAAATTGATATTATCCAGCTAGAAAATATTAAAAATTACCAATCGAGCCAGCTAATGTTGGTGAAACAAATTATTAAATCATTTTATATGAGACTTTGATTATTTTTTAATTCCTTTGTGTAACTGGAAAGTTGCAATTTGCAACCCGCAGCTAGTTTCGCCGTGTGAAGCCAGCACTGCAACAATGGCTGTAGTTATAGTGCTTTTCAGATGACTTGAAGTCCACCTGGTTACCTGGACTTGAGTACTTTAAGTTGACTCAACCTCGACCACAGGGATTCACACTACTATCATTGGTGGTACAATGACCTCACTGTTGGCCCCTGTGTTTTTACAGTACTGTTTGGCTCAGAATGGATTTCTGATATACAGCACCCAACTTTCCTATTAAAAGACCCAGTTAAAAATTTCCTGTTTATAGCAGGATCAATATGTCACCCAGATAAAAATGTCTGGCTGTTGTCAGCTACCATCTGTCACTGCAACAGGTCCCTAAAACACAGGAGAGAACTCAACAATCTCACTGATAACTCATGAACACTAGTCCAAGATATCTGAACTTTTCCTATTTTGGCAACAACTGCCCCCTCATATTGGCCAATCCATCATTTCCCCTGGATTATGATGGCCTTTGAATCGAGGGGTCAGCACCTCAAACATTAACACCAATATGTGCACACTGGATTGCACAAGTAACACATGGCAGTCAGCGGAAAAGAGAAGATACAGAAAAAAAAGCAGAGATGCAGTCGTGATGTTAACCAGTACTGTAGTACTCTCTCTGCTCCTCAGCTACATGTTGAGATCCTGTCCATGAAAATGACAGAATCGGTGACAAAAGTACAGCTTACAGACTGAGAACACACTCCACTTACTGCTGAGTTTTTAGGCACAGTTCTCGTTCCAGTACTTAACAGTATCCACAGAAACTGCACAACACACCATGAGGACTTCTCCAACTCCAAACAACACCATGGCCCCTCCAGCATCCCTCTGAGAGCTGGTCCACTGTTCCACAAGCAGAATCTGCAGTGTTCCTCTTGAATGTGAAATCTGAACGCTGGCCTCCTTTCCAGAACCCTGGCATTAGCATCAAATAAATAGAGCCCACCCTCCAGTCCTTCCTGTTCCTGATCTCATAAAGGTACGTCATCCAAAAGTATCCAAGGTCTTCAGCATCTAGCGCTGGCACCTCGCCACTGCAAACTTTATAGACTATGACCTCTGCTGGAGATGGACAAGCCTTCTCCCGAGTCCTCAGGCCCTGCATCCTCAACAGCAGGCAGGATGGTTGGGTTCAGGTAGGAGGTCAGCAGTTCTCCTCTGCTGTGGTCAAACTTGGCAAATGCCATGTTTAAGTCATACAGGATGCATAGGAAAGATTCCCAAGTACATTATAGCACAACGGAGGTGAGCAGTGGTGGAAGAAATATTCAGATCATTTACTAAAGTAAAAGTAGAAATGCCAAGGTGAAAATCTTGAATTCAAAATGTTACTCAAGTAAAAGTTCAGACATATTATCAGAAAAAGTATCATTATGCATAATGGCTCCTTTTAAAGAATTCTATAGCATTACAGAATTTTATATTATTCTGTTTTTATCACTAATGAAGTCATGTAAGTGATAATTTCAGTGTTATTGTCAGTGTGGAGTCAATGCCAATTTTAGATACTTTGTGTGTACAAAGTATCTAAACTGGGCAGATAAATAATGAAGTAATGCATAATATCATATGAGCATATTATGTTTTTTTTCATGTAAAAAGTAACTGCTAACTATATGTGTCAAATAAATGTAGTGAAGTATAAGTAAGTCTGTCAAAATTGTATTTGACTAAATATATTTACAGTCCACCACTACTTTTTGGCATATAGTCGTTAAAATGATGTGTATTGATTTTATAACCTATTTTAATTACATTGAACGATATTGAATGGTCTTTGGCTGATGTGAGGCATTGATATTTGTTTGGTTTTCAGGCACTTCTGTATTAAAGTCCACCTCCAGTCATGTTTTAAACAATATAAAATGCTCTACAATAAGTAATAATTTGTGTCCGATATGTATATTTGGCTAAATAAGTTAAAATACCTTGTTAACATGACTTACATACAGCTCTACACCTTGCCTTCATTTCGTATTCAAGATTTATCAATATGCAAATTGGGTTAAAATTTCAATTCTCCCAGTTGTATTAATGACTCGGATGTTGACATGAACGCTATTTAAAAGTTGGAAACTCTTAATTAAAATAACTCTGACATGACATGAACATGGCAACAGCC
>JAJHUR010089560.1:0-16988 GCA_027495735.1 Lutjanus campechanus
CCACCACCACCACCACCACCACCACACACACACACACTGACATTCTGACCTTTGAACTAAAACTGAAAAACTGAAAAACTGACACACTCTGATTACAATGTGAAAGAACCAAGAATTCCTGCACTCTGATGGTTACTTGAACTCCTCACAGCTTCAGCAGACAAACGAGACTGAAAA
Organism: Lutjanus campechanus; assembly: GCA_027495735.1. NCBI lineage: Eukaryota > Metazoa > Chordata > Actinopteri > Lutjaniformes > Lutjanidae > Lutjanus > Lutjanus campechanus. The sequence continues at coordinate 178 of JAJHUR010089560.1, forward strand.
CTGACAAGTTACTTTAAAGGGGAACTTTTCTGCTTTTTCCTCTTTTCTGACCTATAAATGTTGTTACAATGTTGGATACTCGTGTTAAACGATGCCAACGCGTCAAATAATGAGTTTGGTGCATTTGGAAGTGAGTCCTGCAGCTGTTCTGGAGGCTCTGCACGCTGTGTTTTACACTCTTATTTTAAACAGGAGGTCGCATTGACGTGAATCTGTGCCAGACTTACTAATGTGGAAATGTTCCGGCATTAAGCTCTAAACCTGCCCTCTCCACCGCTCTGCTTCAGAAGTTGTATTGCTGTTAGACTTGTAGTCAAGACCGCATAAACCGAGACCAAGACACTACCCAGACCAGAGAGTATCAAGACCAAGACAAGACCAAGACCAAGACCAAGACTAGTTCAGCTCAAGACTGAGACCGAGACCAAAAAAAACCCTTGTTTTTTTGCCATCTTGCATGAGTTGTAGAACATAAGCACCATACTGGGTTCAGCTGCTTAGTATAAATATGAGATTGTATTCAGCTACAGACACAATAATACAGAGACAGTTCATGTCTTGTGTGTGAACTCACTATAAATGTTTTCATCAATTGGCTGAAATCAAATATGTGGCAACTGCATGACTGTTATTTCTACACTATTTGAGGATTGACTCTTGAGGACTAACATGACTATTAACTTGTCCCAAAGTCATCTAACAAAATAACAAGCCTCCAACACCACCTGCACCTCAACAACAGTCTAATGAATGGTAAATATGTTACTGATTTAAACTGTACTTCATTTGTAGATGAAACGTGAATTTTAAATATTAAAGATACACACAATTATCAACTTGAAATTGCATTATTTACCATTATAGGAGCCAAATTACACTGTATAATATCAGCATCACTGAAATGGCAGATAGGCCTAATGCTTAATCAATCACAACGATATGCAAATATTATTCAAAGGCCAATGATGCCACATATTTATTCAAACAAGGCCATTATAATCACAATACTGTAATTAAATACACAGACACACACGCAGGTGCACCAAAAAATACATTAAATCAAATACAAAATACAAATAGTTTATAAAACTGTACTTCAAATTGTACAAATCCCTTCAAGACCGTTCGGCCAGTCCGAGACATTGCGAGACCCGAGACCGAGACCAAGACCAAGACCAAAGACTGTCGAGGCCGTGACAAGACCAAGACCACAAAAAAGTGGTCTTAAAGTGATATTCCACTTTACGGGATTAACCCACGTAGTATATACTCACCACCCTGTCGATGTGATGGTGGATGAAAATCTTCAATTTCCAAAACAGTCCTGGAGTTTTAGGAGGAACAGGGAGCAGCCTCGTCCAGTACAATGGCAGTGAAGTGTGTGTAAATTACACAGACTGTTTTTGTGGGATGCAGGAAATATAAGGAGGAGATGCAGAGAGAGGCACAGCGTCCTGAAGACTAAAAACCATTCAATTATTAATTTAATCTGAATCTTTTTAATCAGGTTAAAAATAGGTGGAAACATGTGGAGCGTAACGTCTGTGCGCTCCGTTACTGAATTATTTGTTTGTTTTCTTTGTGTGTGTTTTATCATTTTGAATTTATATCTAACAGCTCGTCCTAAAATAAATTACAAATTCAAATATAAAACCAGATTTTGGAGTTTTGAACCAAACTCAAACTTTTAAAACATCAGGAAAGTTTTGAAGGTTTTGAAATAAACTAAACAAAGTTTTGTTGAGATAATTTATTTTTCCTCTTTAGATAAAATTGAATCTTGTGAGTTTTAGAAACCACCCAAAAGTCATATTTTAAAAATAGTTTACAGTTAAATATGAACCTGATTTCTCTTTATTTGAATTAAAAATAGTATTTTAAATCTATTGTAATCTATTACAGTGTGTTAACTTGTTGTAATTAGAGGTCTGAATGAAAACTGCATTTACTGACAATATTTGAGTTAATAATATAATATATTACAAATATTATAATTTAACTGTTATCATGCTCACTGTGATCATGTGACCTGCTGCTGCCCCCTGCTGGTCAAACACTGAACACACACACACACACACACACACAGGTGTATACATTCAGGTATATCTGTTGGTCTATATGGTTAAAAGTAACTGATACTCTGAGTAGTTTTTTGAAATGAATACATGTACTTTTACTTCAGTACATTTCTAACAGCAGTACTTTTACTTGTAATTTAGTAATATTTTAGCAAAGTAATGGTACTTTCTGACATAAAAAATAAGTTTGTTGTTGTTGTTGTTGTTGTTGTTGTTGTTGCTGTTGTTTGTTTTGTTGTTCTCACCTTGGCGTCCTGCTCCAGACTGTGACAGAGGACCTGCCAGGGGGGAGTATACCTGAACATCCTGGATCTGACTGGTTCCTACTGGTTCCTACTGGTTCTGGTCTGGTGATGATGATGATGATGATGATGATGATGATGATGATGGTGATGATGGTGATGATGATGTCAGTCAGACCCTCAGCCAGCAGGAACCAATCACCATCAGCCCTGACAGAAACACATTCCCGATGCTACTGAGTGATCACGTGACCATCTGTCACCATGGTGACGTCCAATCAGAAGGCATCAGCAGTGTAAACAGGAAGTCACTGACACAACTTTTAAAAAAATATGTAAATTCTATAATCATCTGATCAATTCAAACATGATTAAAAACAAAACTAAACACAAACTCAAAGTAATCAGATTACAACATGATTATCTCAAAACAAAGTAATCCAAGATAAAGTCCAAATATTCCAAATCTTTATTATTATTATTATTATTATTATTATTATTATTATTATTATTATTTAAAATTGTCTGTCACTAAATAATAAAATTGATTTTGTTTTTAAAGAAGAATTAGAATATTTTTTTCCCCAAAACATTCCAATGTTTTACTCAAAATATTATGAAAATATTCTCAGAATATTCTGAGTTTATTTCTGAGGATTTAACATTAAATATGAGTCATGTTGTGACAACTAAGATCAATTAATATGTGATAAATACTTTTCTACTTGATTTGTCTTATTGTTTTATTTTCTGGAATCATTGATTTCTATAAGAGCTGTAAATACATTCATTAGTGTTGTTGTTGTTGTTGTTGTTGTTGTTGTTGTTGTTGTTGTTGTTTGGTAGGATTGTAATCAGTGGACTGTGCTGCAGTCTGACATAAATATGAAACCAGTTTTATTTTAATGAGACGACATCGATTCAAATCAAACACTGTAAAAAAATCTTCAGTTTGAATTGACTGAAAGTTTTTGGTTTAAAGATTCTTCTAAATGTTTGTTTGAGTCAGAAGTGAAAATATGAATTTACTTTGATCAGATGAAGTTTGTTTGTTTACAAACATCACTTTAGTTGTTTACTGTTTTCTGAGCCGTCAGTCACTGTGGGAGTGTCAGCAGCGTCCAATCACATCGCCTGCATGTGTGAGGTGGGTGGGGCTCACATTACTGTTTACATTCTTTACAAACTGTTCAATAAATTAATCAATCACCTAATCACACACACACAGGCAGGTGATGGCATCATGATGACATCACACAGGTAAGAATAAACAGAAACAAACAGAACAGACTCACCTGCAGCTGCAGCTCGGCCAGCTGACGACGACTGAACCGCTCTGTGTGTGTGTGTGTGTGTGTGTGTGTGTGTGTGTGTGTGTGTGGTGCTGAGCAGTAGAATTTGTCAGGAATGCTGCTGACCAACAGAAACACACACACAATGACTGACCACACCCACTGCACACACACACACACACACACACACACACACACACACACAGTGTTTAACCACTTTACTTCTTTTGAACTTCTTTTTTTTAACTTTGATTCTTTATTTAAAGCAGAAACAAACACAGTGACATCATCACCATGTGCATGTGACATCACTTCCTGCCAGAGTGAATCTTTAAACTGAAACTGTTCTCCTTCATGTGTGCTCAGTCAGCCAGCAGGTTACCATGACAACAGGAGGTGGCTGCTGGACATTCAACTAGAGCACAGAGGGAGGAGGAGGAGGAAGAGGAGGAAAAGGAGGAGGAGGAGGAGGAGGAGGAGGAGGAAGAGGAAGAGGAGGAAAAGGAGGAGGAGGAGGAGGAGAAGGAGAGGAAGGTGACCCGCCAAGAAGCGGGTCACCTTCAACAAAGTGAAGGCTTTGCTGTACAAGGATGGAACGCTTTGGCCTCATCTACTCAGCCCGCCTGCAGATGAACGGACAGGCTATATTTTTCCTATTATCTGAAGATACACCACTGATGGCCTCAGGATTGAATTTTTCTTCTTCTTCTTCTTCTTCTTCTTCTTCTTCTTCTTCTTCTTCTTCTCTTTTTTCTTTCTGTTTCTGATAACTGAAGGCAAGCTGCTGAGGGCCTATGAAATTTATGTTTCAGTTGTTTTATTGTTATTATTTTCTATAATATTCTGCATTAGTCATCTCAGATCCCCCCCCCCCCTCAATGAATAAACTCTTAGACAACTTAAATTTCCCTACAATCCCCACTCCGTCTTTTAAACCAGTGCAGAATGAAAAGGCACCAGGTCCAGACAGATCCAGCTCAGGTGCTTCCTTTCCGTCTGGCCTCCTCCGGCTTTCAGGACTTAGGAATTAACATTTCATATAGTCTCGCCTCACTCTAACAGTGATTCCCAAACTTCTTCCACTATGCCCCCCTTTCGGAAGCCAACAAAAGTTCAAGCCCCCCACCACAAATATTTCAATCAATTAACAATAATTGTGGATGGAACTGATAAAAAAAAGAATTCAAAAGTTAAATTTTAGCAAAAGGTCAGCTGAATAGAAACAGCAAACTCACGTGTTTATTCCCCCGACATAGATCATTTTCACTCAGCTTTGGTTCACTCGTTTTTTCTCCCCTGGTCTTTCGTGTCCCCCTTGCAGTGGCTCTGTGCCCCCCCAGGGGGGCCTGCCCCCCAGTTTGGGAACCACTGCTCTATAAGCATAACATTTTCAAGTTGGTGAAGGAGGTGAAATCATAGTTGCAACACTGGAATACCCTCCCCCATCATGTTTTACCCAGGTTTCCATTCCTTTTTCAATGTTTAATAATATTCCTCCCCCTATCTTTTTTTAAGCAACTAGATAGAAACTTCTCATCTTTTATTTGGGCAGGAAGACCCCAAGGACAAAACATTGTATCTTACAACGGACTAAAGAAGATGGTGGGCTTGCACTACCTAATTTTCTGGCAGCCAATATTCAAAAAATCAACATTTGGCACAATTCCCCTTCTACAGATTGGTGTCAGATGGAAGCTCGCTCTTATAACTCTACCTCTTTATCAGCATTAATATGCGCTCCCCTAAACTCTTACCCTGCTTCTAACCCGGTTATTCTATCCACTTAAAGATTTGGAGGCAGTTTAGACGCCATCTTAAAATTGTTTCTCCTTCCCTTTTATTGCCTCTGTGACAACCATGTATTTGAGCCCTCAGCACTTGACCCAGTCTTCTCTGCGTGGAAGGAGGAAGGTCTGGTTCATTTTAAACAATGTTTTTGCATCTTTTGACAATCTTAAGATTACATTTGACCTTCCACAATCTCATTTATTTAGATATTTTCAAATCTGAGACCTGCTGCAACCTCCCTAACTTTCCCCAGAAACCACTTGATTCTCTTATTGATACGATTCTAGTCTTCCCTGTAGTCCGTGGATTCATTTCAGCTGTGGTGAAGTTGATCGTTATTACCATCTCCCCTGACATCTAGAAATACTTGGGAAAAAGAACTTGGTACTTCCTTCTCAGCTGAGTGGTGGCAGAGGGCCCTTGACAGGATCAGTTCTACTTCATCTTGTGCCAGTCTGACACTGATCCAGTTTAAGGTCTTACATAGGACACACCCATCCAAAGTCAAACTCCATGAACTGTTTACAACAGGTGACGTGTGTGACAGATGCTGTTTATCTCCAGCCAATCACACACACATGTTTTTCTCCTGTTCTAAGCTGAGTTCATTCTGGTGCTTTTATGATTCACTTTCAAAAGCCCTCTGTAGACCTGTGGTCCCGAGCCCCTTGATCTCAATTTTCAGTCTTCCTAAAGAATTTACCTGTTTTACCTCAAAGGAGAACAGCATCATTGCTTTTGCTCACACCTCCTAACTCTTGGTTGAAAGACGTCCTATACTTAGAGAAAATTAAATATACAGTCGTATAAGGGGTCACTCTGAAAACTATTCTGTCCTATGTCAATTCTATTCCTTCTCTGGAAGATTAAAACAACATATTAAGTCATTTTATGGAGTAAATGTTATAATTTTTATAGGTTTGGGTATGAAACCAACCTTATAGCCCTGTGCACAATACACTCAAAATTCCAGAACTTCTTTGAGTTCCTCCCGTATGTATGTATGTATGTATGTATGTATGTATGGTTTGTTTGTTTGTTGTTTTGATGTTGTGTTTTGTTAAGGCTTGGCTCTCATGTTGGGGAGGTGGGAGGGTCAGCTTATATTTTGTGCTTATATGGTTGATAAAAATGTAAAAAATGGGTGACATGTTGCACTGTGGATATATGTTATGCAATGATAACTCAATAAAGATACAAAAAAAGAAAAAGAATAAACAAAACACAATATTTCAAATAGAACCAAATTAAAAATGCACAATTCTGAGCTAAAATCTTGAATCATCAATCTAAAATATAAAATCTGTTGTCAGTTAGGAGTGTGAACAAGCAGGAGATCGGTCATCTCCGTCCGTTTGTCTGATGACCTGTGAGCCTCTGATTTTACAACCCTGTTCCTGCCTGTTCTCAAACCTCTGAACACACTGAGCTGGAAAAAAGGGTCAAAGGTCACAGACTGTCTGTGAATCTCACAGACCAATTTATCCCCTTAGTGGAGATGATGAAGAAGAACCTCTCACTAAAAATCACCAGGAACTGACATGTTCACTGATCCGACTGGATTCAATACTCATACATCCTGTCAAACAGGGGTGACATGCAGCAGAGGGCTGCAGGTTGGGATCAAACCGAGGCAACTGAGGCCCCCTTTCAACCTTGAACACTTTCCCTCATTACTTCTTGATCTGGTAAATGTTACTTCACTGGGACCGAGTTGTGTATTTAAAGAGAAAACTTGAGGGAAGTCATTGTACAAGGTAACAACAGACCTTTCACATCCGTCCGTCCTGACACCTGCAGACTCGTAGATTAAACAGGTGTTCCCACACCTGCAGACTCGTACATTAAACAGGCGTTCCCACACCTGCAGACTCGTACATTAAACATGTGTTCCCACACCTGCAGACTCGTACATTAAACAGGTGTTCCCACACCTGCAGACTCCCACACCTGCAGACTCGTACATTAAACAGGTGTTCCCACACCTGCAGACTCGTACATTAAACATGTGTTCCCACACCTGCAGACTCGTACATTAAACAGGCGTTCCCACACCTGCAGACTCCCACACCTGCAGACTCGTAGATTAAACAGGCGTTCCCACACCTGCAGACTCGTACATTAAACAGGCGTTCCCACACCTGCAGACTCCCACACCTGCAGACTCGTAGATTAAACAGGCGTTCCCACACCTGCAGACTCGTACATTAAACAGGTGTTCCCACACCTGCAGACTCGTACATTAAACATGTGTTCCCACACCTGCAGACTCCCACACCTGCAGACTCGTACATTAAACAGGCGTTCCCACACCTGCAGACTCGTACATTAAACAGGCGTTCCCACACCTGCAGACTCGTACATTAAACAGGCGTTCCCACACCTGCAGACTCGTACATTAAACAGGCGTTCCCACACCTGCAGACTCCCACACCTGCAGACTCGTACATTAAACAGGCGTTCCCACACCTGCAGACTCGTACATTAAACAGGTGTTCCCACACCTGCAGACTCGTACATTAAACAGGTGTTCCCACACCTGCAGACTCGTACATTAAACATGTGTTCCCACACCTGCAGACTCCCACACCTGCAGACTCGTACATTAAACATGTGTTCCCACACCTGCAGACTCGTACATTAAACATGTGTTCCCACACCTGCAGACTCGTAGATTAAACAGGCGTTCCCACACCTGCAGACTCGTACATTAAACAGGCGTTCCCACACCTGCAGACTCGTACATTAAACAGGCGTTCCTGAGACGTCTGTCCATGTTTACGACCATATTTATGTTTATTCTTCAAGGCATTTTCTTCGTATACACATTTATTGATGCAGTGGTGTTTGATAATGCACGTACATGTGGCTAAATAATTTGGATGAGTTTGTTAGAATTTGCAGAGTCAGACAGGTAAAGGTGGGTGCAAACCGCGGCCTGTGGCCCAAATCAGGTCCCACAAATGAACACATTTGGCCCCCTGATAACAGCTGGTTTTCTCATTTTAGTTTGCAGCAAAAAAATCTACTGCAGGAAACAATGTAGGAGGTTCATGTGGAGTTGATGAATCTGAGCTGAGAACATCAGTGATTTACAGTCTCAGAAATAACACGACGACTGTCTGAATCCTGTCACGTCACATTTCAGGTCCTGTAACAACACAAACGTGTGAGTCTGTTTCTGTCGTCTGTTGTTTTATAAAACTGTTATTCTTAAATGAATTAAAATGAAACTCAGTAGACTGACATCATGCCGGCTTGTACCTCCTCCACACCTGTACAACACACCTGAGCTCAGGTGAGGGTTCTAACTAGAGCTGCAACTAATAATTATTTTAATTATTGATTAATCTGTCCATCATTTTCTTGATTAATTGATTAATTGACAATCACAATCTTTTTTTTCAACTAGTGATCAATCTGGCAACAATCTTCCCACTGTCCAATTCAAATTCATTTCAATTCAATCAATTTAACAGTTGAATAGCGATTGATTAACTGATTGATAATTGCAGCTCTAGTACTAACTGAGGATTTGGCAAAAGACTTGTACACATCAGCTACCATTAACAAGAACTAGAGGCTCAGTTCATCTCCATGGAAACGTTGCTCAGCTCTGTCCTGATTGGATGATTCCACCAGAGTTCAGTCCAGCTCTTTGAACACAGACGTAGTTTTTAATGCAGGTTCAGATGATTAATGAGGCTTTATGTGTTTGTTCACCGCTTTAAAGTTCGTCGTGCCAGAAGACTCAGGATGTCCACAATCCGTCCAAACAAAATGTCTTCAAATGAGGATCAGCTGATCTGTTTCTTCTTGTTGCAACTTTCCGTCCCTTGTTTCTGCCGGCCATCTTTGTTGTGTCATCACCATGGCAACCGTCTTTCAGCAGATCAGTTCAGATCTGTTGATGGAAGACATGAGGCCATTTAAACCGTCCAGCGTCTCTGAGGACGTCTCACTGTTTCACATTAGCTCCAAAAACACATTTCAACTGAGAGACAACCAGACTGGATGAGATGATCACATGATGCGTTTACAGACTGAACGTAAAATGAAACAGAACAGACAGACTGACCGTGACTGTTGCTGAATCAGGACAGTGTGGCTGCCCTGACAGCACATCTGTCCCTCAGAGAGGAATAAATGATGAGCCGGACTGGATTTATGACGCTGTCTGGTCAGTTTAATGGATTTCACTCCGTCTGTGAGGATGCTGATGTTAGCTTTTAGCTTCAGACAGGCTGCAGAGTCAGAGTGAACACACCAAACAAAAACTAAAAGAACAAGTCAAACTTTACTGATGTTTCTGCACATGTCTTTTCTGTAACAGTTATTTTCTCCACTAATCAGTTAGTTTGGTCCATAAAATGTCAGAAAATGGTGAAAAAATAATCCTGTCACAATCTTGTAGTGACGGGATCAATCTGGTGATCATTATCCAACAAATCGATTTATTTGTTTTGTCCATAAAATGTCAGAAAATATTGAAAAATGTTGATTAAAGTCCAAGATGATGTCCTCAAATGTCTGAAATTTGAAATCAGAGAATTTGGACAATTTTTTTTTTCCAAACTGATCAATCGATTATCAAAATAGTTGCAATTTGATAGTTGGCAACAAATCGATTAATCGACAAATAATTGCAGTTCTGCATCGTTTGGTACAGATCGCTGCAAAAATCAGACCATTAAATGTTTTTCAATGAAAATGAAAATAATAATGTAACAATTTAATTCCCTCTAATATCATAATTGCAATATCAGTAAATAATAATCACAATTAGACATCTTTTCAAAATCTTTCATCCCTTTACTGAAATACATTGATGCAAGTTTTGTTTAATTTTGTCTCCAGCAGATGTAAATAAAAGTCCAGTTATCTTTTAGTTTTCACTCATTTTCCAGTCAGCTGCTGTTTTATGTGTAATTATACTCTGATCATTTTCATTGAATGTTTCTGGTTTGATGTGAAGGATTCACAGAACTTCATGATTTTGTTTCAGTGATGTTTGATATAAGTGGAGCATCATCAGCATATAGACTGACCTGGGACCCAGATAAATCTGTAAACTCATGTTTTTATTGTCTCTGACAGACTCATCTGGACCCCGTCCTGTTCACACAGATTTACACCCGTCCTGGATCTGTTCAGGCCAATTACAGCCGTTTATTTAACATGTGGCAGGTTTGATACCAGCAGAGAAACATCACTGGTCCAAATTTAAAAAGTCACCAGGCTCCAAAAAATGGATGATGCTGATTAAATATGGATCAATATTCTGCTCCAACACCGACTATTTCTGCCTCATATGTTTTAGGAAACAGAAAACAGACCGAAGTGTCGCTCAGCAATACGTCACGCTTCACTCCTCTGATTGGTTGTATGATTCTTCTGTAACGTTCATGATGTGTTGAAGCAAAATGAACAAAAAACAAACTGGTTTGCAGCTGAAATGAAACGCTGCGATCAATCAGCCCACCCCCAAAGTTCCTGTACTTTGGGACATTTGGCTCAGTTGGTAGAGTGTCTGACTCATATATGGAGGCTGTCAGTCCGCTGCAGCGGCGGCTGGTTCGACTCCCGCCTGCGGCCCTTTGCTGCATATCCTCCTCTCTCTCTCTGCCCCGTTTCCTGTCTACTCTCCAGCTGTCCTGTCAAATAAAGGCAAAAATGCCCCCCCAAAAACGTAGAAAAGTTCCTGTACTTTGAGAAAGTCCTAACCCCGAGAAGGAACTTTTGTGGAGGTAATGCTCCCAGAGCTTAATTTAGATCCTGGTCCTTGTGGTGGAAAATCACTGATAGACCTTTTCCGTCAACATGGAACCAGCCCCATTCTGCTTCAGGCACCTACTTTTGAGCCATTCAGAGCATTTTCACCAAAAATAAATTGTTTCAGAACCCAAAAACTTGGTTCCCAGCTAGAATCCTTCTTTGTTTGTTTCCTTGGTGAGCAACAGGAACTAAAGGAGCAGGGCTTGATCATCAGTCAGCTGTCAGTGATGAAGGAAAAATGTCTTTGGTTTTATGGAAGAAAAGTGTCAATGGATGTGTCTGAAGTGATCATGTGATCATGTGATGTGATCATGTGGTATCATGGAGTGATGTCAGAGAAATACAGAATCAGTTTCTTCTGTTCAGCACTGAGTCGACCCGTCAGGTCACTTTTATTTTGTTGTTTATAAAACCAAAAAAAAAAAAAAATCTTTAAAGACTCCAACAGACAGAATCCTGGAGTGAAACTTACAAAATCAAATAAATAAAAACTTGAACATTAATCCACTGTTTATATCACAGAGCTTATAAAGAGCGAGGAGGTTAATGTTACACGTGTCAGGACACCATGGCTAATGCTAAAGCTAATGCTAATCAGATGCAGTGGACACATGAGGAGTACAAAAGTAAAAAGGCTTCAAGGAAATAGAAAAAGTAAATAAGGTTTTATAAAACAGAGGAGATGATGTCATGTAGTGAGAGGCGGGGCTGAAGACAGTGGGTGGGGGTTATTAGAGGCGGGGCTGAAGACAGTGGGTGGGGGTTATTAGAGGCGGGGCTGAAGACAGTGGGTGGGGTTATTAGAGGCAGGTCTGAGGGCAGTGGGTGGGGTTATTAGAGGCGGGGACAAGATAGTAGGTGGAGTTTATTAGAGGCAGGTCTGAGGGCAGTGGGTGGGGTTATTAGAAGCGGGGCTGAGGGCAGTGGGTGGGGTTTTTAGAAGCGGGGCTGAGGGCAGTGGGTGGGGTTATTAGAGGCGGGGACAAGATAGTAGGTGGAGTTTATTAGAGGCAGGTCTGAGGGCAGTGGGTGGAGTTTAGTTTTTGTCCTGGAGCATCACGTCCATTATATTTTCATGTTATTAGATTAGATGTGAGAGCAGCACCCCCTGCAGGCAGGATCACATGATGGTGCAGCACTTACACGGCTGCTTCTCTTTCTTTATTTGCACCACTCCTCCCTTCACCTCCTCCGCCTCTCCTGCTGTTTCCCCGTTACTTGCCGCCGCTGCCTGCGGAGGTTTGGTGGCAGCTGCCGGGGCGGTGGAGACGGGCAGAGGCGGAGCCATTTGAGCGCCACTGCTCTCCTCCTGCCCTTCGCTCGGTGATGTTTTCCCATTGGCGTCGTCGATGACCACCAGCTCTGCTTTCACCGTCCCCTGCAAACCCAGAACCCTCTTGGTCTCGTCCTCATCCTCCACGCTCTGGTATCCCATGAACACCATGGTGACGGGGTTCTCGGCGCTGGCCTCCACTATGCTTGGCACTCCTTCTGGTTTGGCCTCCAGCCCAGTGATCTCCGCCGGGAGCGGCTCCGCCGGCGGCTGTGTGGGACCCGCCTCCTCCTGGACCTCTGCTGTGGGAAGAGAGGTTACCGTGGCAACAGTCTGTGACATCATCGAGGCCTCATCAGCTTTGTGGATGAGCTCTTCGACCTCAGAGTAGCTGAGCAGGATGCCATCTTCACCATTCATCTCATGGACCACTGAGAAACAGAGACGGAGACGAGATCAGGACGTCAGGTACACACCTGACCTTCAGCTCAACGACCAACAGAGACATATTATTCCTCACTCATACTGTGTGATGTTACATTGTACCTGAGCACACCTGTACATCACTCCAGATGTGTCCACATCCTCCTTCAGGTCTGAACTGAACCTGATGAAGTCTGTTTGTCACCTGATCAGGTGAGTTTGACTGTTTTTTTAATTGTTTGATGTGAAAGAGAGGAGGAAGAGGAGGGTGTTCTGTGAGCATGCGTCATCATGCTGGGCTGAGTCAGCTTTGACTTTAAGAGACGTCACTGCCTGTTGTTTGGGAAATCATAATTCATTCTTCCTAAGTCCCACCCCTTTTCATACCTGAGTTGTCTTTGTCGTTTCCTGTTTCCTGTACTTGGATATGCTCTGTGCTCGACTCGTCTGTGCGAAACATAAAACTACATTTTGAAGATGGTTTAAAGATGTTTCTGTGTGCAGTGCAGATGAGCAAAATTGTTTTTCCCGGTAAGCACATGATGCAGCTCTCCAGTGTACTGGTGTTGCTGATGTGATCGAATCATTGCTAACAGCCACTTTGTTTCTTGCCATGTCCCTAAATGTAAAGGGATGGTGAAAGCACCCGGAAGTGATCAGGAGTTCGCATGCAAGTGATGCAAAGACTGGTTCAGAACTAGCATGGCACTGACCCGACATAGCCCTCCCTCCAGCTGAGTGGAACACAGTGAAAAGGGAGGTTAAAGTTGCAGATCAAGGGTGAAATCAAATCTTTTATTGAGTTTTATTTTATTGAGTTTATTGACTTTCGGCAGAGGCACTATACTGCAGTCTGAAGGGGGGTACATACCCCATCAGGGGGCTCCTGTCCTGAGAGCAGAATAAGGATGGAGGAGCCTGCAGGTGTTGTTGGTCAAGTTGGAATCCTGCTCACATATCTTGGAGCAGGGCCCCTATGTGAAGGGAAGTACGCCAGCAACACAAGATATGTGACCTGATGACTTCTTGGTCATCAAGGTGGACCGTACCGGCTGGAAGGCAGTCATGGAGTTTCAAGTGGAGACACCCAAGGTGGAGCTCAGGATCCCCGACCTGGTGTGCAAACATGGTGGAACGGCCCTGAATCTTGATGTCCTTAATTTATGGTTTGACAGTCATCTCTGACATTAGCCAATTTGTTATATACTATACATCTTTAAACCATCTTTCTTTTCAGCACAGACGAGTCGAGCAAGGAGCAGAAATGAGTACAGGAAACAGGAAATGACAAAATCGACCAAGGTACCAAACTTGCTCAACTGTTGCTGGAGCACAGAGCAAAAAGGGGCGGGACTTAGGAACTATTTTTGTTTCTATTATAATTTGACTGGGTTGTCTGTTGAATTTCAGGAGGTTTTATTTAACTTGGAAACATCTTGAGGAAGAATTGTGGGAGGAAACTATTTGAACCGACCCGACATTCAACAGAAACCACCTGTTCTGTAGCTCCGTCTTGATCCAGCAGGTAACCTCTCATAAAACCAGCTGTTGTCTTTTCAGTTAGCTGACATCACCTTTCTGCTCGTCCTCGTATACTTTGACCCCCTGGTGTGAGAGGTCGATAGGCAGAGTGGTGTTAGTGGACAGAACCCTGGTCTCCCCCGTCAGCCTGTCCCGCTCTACTGTAATCTCCACCGAGTACATTGCTGGAGGAGGGGCGGGGCATACGGGAGGTCACACAGGGTCAACAAAACAAACGCACACATCAGACAACAGACATAAATGTTAAATATAAGACATTAAACAGAAAAACTTAAACTGGTAAACTCACACAAAAAGACAGACAGAGAGACAGAGACAGACAGAGAGAGACAGACAGAGAGACAGAGACAGACAGACAGAGAGAGACAGAGACACAGAGACAGACAGAGAGAGACAGAGAGAGACAGAGACACAGAGACAGACAGAGACAGACAGAGAGAGAGAGAGACACAGAGACAGACAGAGAGAGACAGAGAGAGACAGAGACACAGAGACAGACAGAGACAGACAGAGACAGAGAGAGACAGACAGAGAGAGACAGAGACAGAGAGAGAGACAGAGACAGACAGACAGTTGTTAGAGACAGACAAGAGGTTAAATGTTACACAGTAACCTGAACTCTTCCTGTGACCTGTCTGAATACTGTGACCTCTGACCTGTTGTACCTGTGATTGGCTGACAGGTGGGAGGATCTTAGTTGTCAGGTGAGTGACAGATTTTCTGTAAGCTTCACAGAACTAACAGCATGTTCACTGTTCAATAACAGACTGGAGACATTGTCCTCTGACTGAGGGACGTTCCAACACTGACATCATATCCTTTAAATGTAACGCTGGACGTCGGCTGATTGAAGGCGTCTTTGCTTGTTTTTTGTATTATTTAGTTCCACATGAGGTAAATCAGAGCCGTCACTTATTGTTATGACTTAATGTAAACATTATTCTCAAGGTCAAGTGTGACAGGTTTACGGGAATCTACTGGCCGAATATGACACCCAGATCGATTGGCCACCAATTGTTATCAGATGATATTCAGTAAAATTATGCAGTCAGGAGATTGTTGTAATTGTAATTGTCAAAGCGCTTTGAGTGGTCTACAAGACTAGAAAAGCGCTATATAAATACAGTCCATTTACCATTTACCATTGTGATTTATGCTTTCTGGTACCGATCATTAAAAACGATGATAATGCTAAAAACTTGAACCAGTTGACCCTTCACTAAGTTCTGCTGACAAGGTCTGTCAAACTTTCCCTTAGTCTCCATGTTGAAGGTGAGCAGGAGGCTCTGAGAAGAGAGACACTGAGGGTTTCGTGAGTCTGGACGGTGACGACGTGTTTGTAGACTAGTAACGTTAGCATGTCAGGCTAACTAACACTAGCTTACTAGCTGCAGTAACTTTACCCACAGACAAACTTGTTAGATCCACTGCATCTGTATTTGTTCTGTGGGGGTTTGGTCAGCTGTTCGCTAACTTTACAAGGGGAGAGTGACACGAGGTGTCTGCAATCTGCAACCTCACCACTAGATGTCAGTAAATCCTACAGACTGGACCTTTATAAATATAAATATAAATATAAATACTCTAATGATCTGATGGAGGACAGTAAACAGTTTTACAGCCTGTCTGAGTGTATTTATTCCAGCAGCAGCCATGTTGGCTCAGCAGTTTCTCTGTGATGATGAACTGAACCAGCCAATCAGAGCTCTGCGCTGATCATTCAGGTGTGTTCTCTGGATTGTTAAAGGTCAACCTGTCATGGCGCTCCACCTGCTCGTTCCTCTCTGACTCACCTCTCTTCAACTCCTCCGACGCCTCTCTCGCTTTGTTCACTCCAGCACTTTTGTGAACTTTGACCTCTGCAAAGGCTCATGGGAAAGAAAAAGAGGCGGGCACAGAGACAGAGCAGAGTGAAGACTGAAGCTCTGAGGTCATCAGAACATTTTAATGACTCGTCTCTGATCTGGTCAGACTCGATACAATCTGATTACTATAACCTGATCATTTTAATCTGATTACTATAACCTGATCATTTTAATCTGATTACTTTAACTCGATCATTTTAATCTGATTACTTTAACCTGATCATTTTAATCTGATTACTATAACCTGATCATTTTAATCTGATTACTATAACCTGATCATTTTAATCTGATTACTTTAACTCGATCATTTTAATCTGATTACTATAACCTGATCATTTTAATCTGATTACTTTAACCTGATCATTTTAATCTGATTAACCTGATCATTTTAATCTGATTACTATAACCTGATCATTTTAATCTGATTACTTTAACTCGATCATTTTAATCTGATTAACCTGATCATTTTAATCTGATTACTTTAACTCGATCATTTTAATCTGATTACTTTAACCTGATCATTTTAATCTGAT
>JAJHUR010089561.1:0-38300 GCA_027495735.1 Lutjanus campechanus
CAAACACACACACACCTCAAAGATTCTCCCTCCCACTTTTACATACCTTTACCTGGGCTGATTGCTGCTTGCCTGAGTACATGTAGCCCCGGTGGCCACGTGCCATCATCTTGTGACAACTAAGCAGTCCTTGTTATGACAGAGGAGTTATGTACATATTTGCCCTTAGCAAATGTCAGCAGTATGATAAGATGAAAATGCACACATCCAGAGGGCTCTTGCATGCAGCTCTGTGAAGCTGCACTTAACTAAATGCTAATGTCAACATGCTAACATGATCATAGTCAATACCGCCATGCTGGCTAGCAGGTACTTTCAAACATGTTCAACATCTCAGATTAGCATGTTAGCATTCTATCATTTCCTAACTAGCACGGAACACAATGTTAATCTCAGGCTAATGAAAATGTCATCACTTTTGGTTAATGACTGTCTGAACCAAATTTCATGGTAATTCAGCTAATGGTTATATGTGCAATATGTAAGTTTTGCTGCTAGGGGTCTCTCTCAAATCAAAATAATAACAAAAGATGCGATTTGATGTCCTCAAAAAGTGCCGTGGGATCATGGGAGTTGTAATCTTCACTTTTAAACAATCACCAGAGCTGCTGAAAATCTACCTGACATGACTCAGGATGAAATCATGCTCATGAACGAGTTAATACTTAAGTTGTATTCACGTTACATTTAGACACACATAACCCCAGCAACCAGCAGGGACTACAGGAACTAACTGGTCCTAAAGTAAAAAGTACAAAAAGTTAAAAATCACATTAGGAAATGATGAATGAAGGAGAACAGTATGCCTAGAGAAACATTAAAAACAATGAAAAATGGGCAGAAAAATTACATCACTGGCAGTACTATGACAGATTGGTCTATTTTAAACTACTTAACTTCATCCAGCAGTAGTCCTTACCAGACCCTTCGTTCGCCTCGTCTCCAGGGAGCATTCTGCAGTGGTTTGCCTCTTGGATGCTGCAATTTACAAGGCAGATTTATGTAACAGGCTAGCTAGTGCTGGCTTTTATTCATAGAATAATGGAGACTACAGTGAAGTTTTGACAGTCTAATTTGCATGGCTGCAGACAGTCAAACTCGCCTCTGCCTCGCCTCTCCTCTCCTCCACCACCAAAACAATCTCACCTTCAATTACCAGACATCAGATGAGATGAGGGAGTGTGTGGTCCCCTGATTAGAGCAGAGAGGGAGAGAGGGAGATGAATGGGCCCACTGGTGTCCTGGAGAAGACTGAGAATAAATGAATGAATGAATGAATGAATGGGACAGTAATGAAAAGAGGAGGAGGTGGAGGGGAGAAGGGACGGAAGGGAACAGGACATTCAGAGTGGTTGGTCTGGCTGTTGAAAGAATTGGAAAAGAGGATAAAATGAACACAGCTGAGGGCTGCTTTGTGTCTATTGGGTTCATCCAGGGAACAGATGGGTTTTGAAGAATTTTGAAAACTTTTAGAGGAGTTTTAAAGTCCAACCCCATTGTGAAATGCCTCCCACTTAACACATTAATCCTTGGAATCTGCTAAACAACCGAAAGCTTTATTATAACCGTCATGGATAATGAATAAGTGTTGCAGGAGACATGGGACTTGGACATGGGAATGATACATTTCTATGACTTAACCCAATCATGTTCATAGACTGTGTAAATAGTGGACAGAGCTTCTGGGAAAAGTGAAGCCAATGCATAAGTGTCTTAAGCCTATATTCTTTGACGACCAGCAGGGGGCACCTCCACTGGCTGCACCGCCAATACCAACTGTATGTTATTCGTACAGCACAATGACCCCTCCTATCACTTGATTTATTACCTCGGTAAAGAGTTTCCTAATGAGTTTATGGTCTCAGTGGCTAGTTTCATGTCTTCTTCAATAAAGCATGATGTTCATTTTGTAAATTATGGTCCCATTTAGAGTGAAATAGATGATAAAGTAGGGTATGTTTGGGGCGGGTCTACCTTGTGATTGACAAGCCATTCTCTGCGAGTCCATCCAGCACAACACAGAGGGCTTGTGACATTCAGATCAAACAGTTAAACTAGACAGTGATGATCACTTATGGATCAAGAAACTGTCACTGAATTGCATATTTCTCACCCAAATGTTTAAAAAAAAACATATTTCAGAGTGCTGTTTAGCTGTAATATGAGAAACTTTGTGGTTACGGGCCAAAACCAGTGGGAGACCCCCATAATGCTAAAATCAAGGTGACGTCACGGTTGATTCTCACTTGGTCATGCTTGATCACGTAAAAGGTGAAAAATCAGATTTAATTGATACATTTGTCTGGTCAGATGTTCAATTACAAGGGATTACAAGGGCACTTCAGCAATTTACCCATCAAGATCAGATTTCTCATGGGTAGTATTATTCAGCCTGTGAAAAGCTATGTATCTCTGGAGGGGACCCCGTAACCCTGATGACATCACTTTCAGCTTGGACTTGGAGACTACAGATTTATGAAAGAAAACCTGCGTGACAAATTTGGGGGAGACACTGGTATATACTAACCAGGGTGGGCCTAAGAAAACACTGCATCGATGTATGGGAAGTGCAGTCTTTTTGAGCTTAACCCATACAAATGTTAAAAGTCAGGATAACATTTTTTAAATCTGTCTCTTCCAAGTCCCCCACCTGAGAGAAATAGTTTCACATTTTGGGAAATACACATATTCACCTTCTTGCTGAAAGTCACATGAGAAGATCAGTACCACTCTTATATCCGTCCAGTAAATACAAGGCAAAAGCCAGCAGGCAGTTAGCTTAGCTTAGCATAAAAAGTGAAAACAGGGGAAACGGGAAACAGCTTGCTTGTCTCTGTCCAAAGGTAACAAAATTCACCTAGCAGTGCCTCTGAAGCGCACTGGCTGTCACACTATATCTTGATTGTTTAAAAGTTGTGGTTCAAGGGGGTTTATGTGCTGGACGACAACTTGAAGTCTTTTCACCATTCAGGTTGCCAGGTAACCAGCGGAAACTTCAGGATGGTGCTGATTGGCCGATTTTGTTACCTTTGGACAGTGCCACGGTAGCTGTTTTTGTTTCCACTTTTTCACGCTAAGCTAAGCTAAGCAGCAGCTGGCTGTAGCTTCATAGGCCCATTTACCGTACTGGCACGAGAGTGGTATCAATCTTCTCATCTAAGTCTCGGCAAGAAACGTAAAAGAGCCCGTTTCACAAAATGTCAAAGTGGAAAAGTAAATCACCAAAAGGCAAGACTTTTCAGACCTGAACCCTCTCACACAACCGACCTGACACGTCTCTTTAATGTGACCTGTGCGCAGATTCTCCACAGTCTTGAGAAACAGTCATCGTGGCCAGCTTTGGTTTAACCGCATATTTCTGTAGTTCCTGTTCACACAAAGAGCAGACTGAAATATGAGCACACAATGAGCTTTGTAAAGCTTCACAGGAGAACTGCTGCCCTCTTTTCCATATGATGGCACTGAGAGAGAGACACAGAATAGAAGGACGGAGAAGGATGTAAAGAATAGCAGAGGGGTTGTTCGACTAAACATTTGCTTTGGCAGGCCCAGAGCAGAGGGGCGGCGTTCTACTAGTCCCCTGACATGCATCCAGAGGAGCCCCTCTGTCTTGACCATAAATCTGAATGGAGTGGGAGTTATCATACTTTCCCCCCGCCTGCCATCCCCTCCCTCCCCGACTAAACCCCGCATTCCTCCCAGACACCGCTTCGTACAAACAAAGTGGCCTGTTTCCCACCGCTTGACATTGGGAAAGGCGATGGTTTGTCATGGAAAAATCCAGAGGCATCTCAAGAGTCCTTTAGAAGCTGTTTTTTTCTCTCTCTTCTTCCCCCACAAGGTCCAGCGATGGATTAACACTTAGCCTGGTGGCTGCATTTTCTCCCTTTGTGGCAGGGAGAAAACTATGTTGGACATGTAGCTCACACATAGATGTCAGTTCCTATCAGATAGAGAGCATACACTGTAAAAAAAACAAAAAAACTTAAAGTTGAGAAAACTTTGCTAATTGCTAATAATAACTCTTGTTTGCTTTCTTCTTTCCATGGACATCATCTTTCATTTAATACTTTATACTATTATTTGCCCTGACTGCAGTTTTGTCTGTCATATTTTTAAAAAAAATAGGTACACTGCAAAAACAAAATAAGTTGAGAAAATGTGAAAAATTTCAAGGCAACTGTCTTCACTAAATTTTTGACTCAAACTTTTTAGTTTTGAAATAAACTTTGAAAAAAGTTTAGCTGAACTATAATCTTTTGTTGAGATAATTTATCCTGATGTGGTGGACCCTGATTTTGTCATTATTTGGGTGTTTACAAATAGAAATAATATATAATATTAAATTATTAACCATTAGTAAATTATCCCAACAAAAGACTATAGGTCTGCAGAACTTATTTATATCAAAAATTTGTGAAGACAGTTGCCATGTAATTATTTTGCAGTTTTTTCAGTGTAACTGACTGTCCACAGACACAAACGCACAATTTTACGTGCAGCTAAACTGAATTAAATACACAGAGCATAATTTAGAGAGAAAATGCACATCCTGCATAAAAGCCCAGAGAGGCAGGGATGCACACGCACACACACACACACACACACACACACACACACACACACACACAAAATGGGTGTGAATTCAGAGGCCAGTCGTTATAGAAAACCCTGGTAACACATTCCATAGGAGTCTGCCTCCTCCCTCAAAGGGAGTCTTTTGTGCTTATTGAAAGGCAGAAGGGGTTACAGGGTTTCTCCCTTTAGGGTGCCGAGAATAATACTCGCTCTCAAGACAATGACCTCATCCTGACTCTCGATGTGTGTATGAATTTGTATATGTGTGTGTATTTGGGAGAAACCAGAAGTGAGTTTGTTTGTGACAGTAGCCTATATATGCATGGACCGAGATGAGGATGGGGCAGAGAGAAAGTCAGAGAGGCAGAAAGAGAAGCAGGAAGTGTTAGGTCAAGGATGGATTACGAGGGGGAGGAGGGGGGCGGACGCTGAAAAGATCCTCAGGAGGGACATATTTCTCTCCCCTGTCTGATTGGCGTCCACCCCCCTCATTGTCTGTCCACGGTGAAATGATCCTGTACATGACATTGGTGAGAGCCGGTGGTAATGTAAAGCACACGCACACTCACACAGAGACAGGCTGAGGGAGCGGTGGGCTTCAACAGGAAATTCCTTTACAGCCTTTCTGCTGACTAAGGCCTCCGAGTGAGAACAGGGTAAGAAAGAATGTAATGTATATGGTGTCTGTGTTATTTGGGGTCTGGTTAGGGCAGCATATGCACAAGCCATTACCGCATGGGTGTGTGAGGGAGGTGGTTTCAGAAGAAAAGAGCAGTCATTCAACAAATGGGCAGGTAAACAAGACAATTTTGTCCAACTGTAACTTTATACACAAAAAACATCTGAAGAGTCTGAGTCTTTATGGCCGTAGTGTATATCCTTTTTTGAATATATTAACATCAGGTAAAACTCTATATTAAGGTACAGATATTCACTGTTAATAGTTGCTTATTAGCATGTATATTACTAACATTTTGGCCCTTAATTAGTTATTATAAAGCACCTATTAATGCCCTATTCTGCATGGCTATTTTCTCCAACTATTAGGCCATTAAATCAGAGTTTTCCCTCAATAACCTCCAAATTACTGCTCATCAGAGGAGGAAATGAGTTGCACACACAAGTCACTAGCAAGTCTCAAGTCTTAATCTTCAAGTCTCATGTAAGTCCCAAGTTACTGTGTCGAGAATCAAGCAAGTCGAGTCAAGTCAGTGCTATAAGTCATATGAAATTCTGATGATCTATCCCAGTTTCCACGTTTAGATAAACAGAGGTCATGAACTTGTGAATTTGTGTCTCACACCTCCTTCTTATTTATCAATAGTAAGTAAGAAAGTTGTTGTACTGATCTTAATAGAGTCTAAAGCAAGAGACAAATACTTTTCCCCATTTGAATTATGTGATAAAATTACACATATGATGTTTGTCAATTTAATAGATAATTTTAAACACAATAAAGTCCCAATTTGTGGTAAGTTTGTCAGAGTTACAATCAGTTTTGTGTGAAACCGCTCAGTGAACTACATATTTGGTCTCACGCAATACACATCACCAACACCAACATCAATGTCCCTTATAACGTTATCTTACATTAAGCGTTTTATCAGCAACTCCTGGTCCTTTTATCAGCCTGGAAATGAAAAAACAAGCAGACCCGTGGTTATGTCACTACATCCTGGTACAAACACACAGGTATCGTAGCTTCACGTAGCTAACGTTGCCTTGTGGATGGTGTGTAGTCTTTTTTATAAGGTATCTGATACTTCAACACAAAACGTTGCGAGACTTCGTATCTTAATGGACGCACGTGCGGAAGTCTCGCGAGATCGACGCCATGTTTACATCCTACCGGCTACATGCTACAGTTGACATTTCTGCTACAAACATGGCGCAAATGGCGTCTTTTGCAGTTAATTTTTAATGTCGCAGCTCGCGGACACTTGGATTACACCACACAAGCAGGATGGAGACATTTTGTGTTTGTTTTGTGTGCTTTTTTTTAACATTTTATCCGTGGTCACCGTTCACTGCCATTGTACTGGATGAGGCTGCTACCCTGTTTGTCCTAAAACTCCAGGATTGTTTTGTGAACTGAAGACCTTCACTTATCATCACATCGGCATAGTGGTGAGTAGCCTACATACTGAGTGGCTTATTCTCACAAAGTGGAATATCATTTTAACAACACTTAATAAATAAATAAATAAATAAATAAATACAGTGTAACAAAACACAAAACTACAACTGTTAATAGTGTCCAAATAACGCCAAATTAAGTCTTTCTAACTCAAAGTATGTTTCTCATTCTAAAGTGAGACTTGTTCATGACTAATTCACCAGCGGTTTGACACTTAATAACCCACAGAGCTTCCTTATTCTAACATTGTTTATCTTCACACTTAGTAAATACATTATAGAACACAACTGCTGCCATTAACAGACACTATTCTTAAGTGATAGGTTAAAAAATGTTTAGATTTACATTCTGTTCCCAGTCAAGACAATTAAAACATTTTTTTATTCAAGGTGTAACCCAAAACTCGGCTCTGTAGTTGTAAACTATGGTCATGCAGAATAAGGCAATAATAAGTGCTTTATAATGTCTAATAAGGAGCCAATATGCTACCAATATATGCATGTTAATAAGAAACCAGTCAATAGTG
The DNA here is from genome assembly GCA_027495735.1 of Lutjanus campechanus. Taxonomy (NCBI): domain Eukaryota; kingdom Metazoa; phylum Chordata; class Actinopteri; order Lutjaniformes; family Lutjanidae; genus Lutjanus; species Lutjanus campechanus. The sequence continues at coordinate 7,242 of JAJHUR010089561.1, forward strand.
AGCATGTGTACCATTACTCCATTAACATTACTTGCAGGAGATTTTTATTTGTCTTTAAATTGTGGAAATTTCAAAGGGAGTTTGGCGCCTCATATGAATTCTCCTCTGCACTGATGCTTTGTTAGTCTTGACATTGCTGCATGGTTATAATGGTCATGCATCCCCCATGTCTGATTCATCATCCAGTCACCCGGCAATCCCCCCAACGACCACACCCACCCATACACGCTCGGTATTGTTTGGATACCTAGTAAGAGCCAGACAAAGACAGTAGCCATCTTTACAGCCAGCATCCATGTTGCAGAGCCAGCAGCACACTGTACAGGTGTCCCTCCACGCTGACCTACATTAGCCCAGCTGATGCCACCACAAATACCATTTACACATTTCATTGACTGCCTGCTGCCTCTTCTGTGTGAGATATCCAGCGAAGGCAAATTCACAGCAATTCTGTGTCAAAATGACAAAATGTAGGAAGAAAATTGCAGAAATGAGATTATTAGTGCGACTGATGATGAACAATGGTGTGTGAGAACATGTGGCCAATCCATGTCTGTGAGATGGATGCTGCAGCTGAAAAGGAGTGGCTGCTTGTGACAGACGTGGCCTAAATGGAGCAACAGCGCCATCAGGTGACTGATTTCTTATACTGCAGGCATGTTTGTAATATTTCCATTTAATTGTTTATTCTTGGGTTTTAATATTCACTTCAGAAGAGCTGATATTATCAATATTCTTATAGTGTTTACAATTGATTGTATTGCATTACAATACATACAGCTAAGAACTTAGAATAATAATTTATTCTGCCACACAGCTCACTATATTTATGTACAGGTGTGCACACCTGTACATAAATATACACTTGCCAGAAGTCAAATGTCATCATAGTTCTGTTCTCACTTGTAATTGTAATTTGGCTGTTTATATAATGTCTGTCTATATTGCATCTTTTGTTTATATACTCTGTATTTAAATGTCATATTACTTATATTATATACTGTATATTCTATTTCATTTTTTGAACTACTGCTTTTTACATTATATTCATTAACTGTCTTTAATATTGCAATTGTGCCTTGGCAACATGTGTCAAATTTAATTCCAAACCAGAGGTGTCCACCCACAGTTTCCTCAAAGTGTGGGCTCATACAGTACCACAAATTTAAATTAAAGCTTTGTTCATAGTACTGCCTGATCCTCTGTAAAGTCCCCACCTACAGCACAGATAGAAATAAAACTCCTGTCATGTTATTTCCCAGGAGGAAGTACTTAAAAAGGTGTACTATTTTAGTGTTCCTCTATCAAAGTATGGACTAATAATAAACCTGAGGTACTCTTTGGAAATACTTACTTTTTATTGTGAATTTCACTTTTTAAATTTGCATTATTTATTGTTGTTTGTACACAGTATCTGAACACCGTGGTTGCTGAGCACATGTTAGGCTCTGACATGAGCAAAGGGTTTTGGTATGAGTGGTGATTTCCGGAACATTGCTGCACTGTAATTGAACACTCGACTAATTATAATGTTTATGTAGCCAAGTCTGGTTTAAACAGACCTGTCTGTATGTTTTTCCTTTAGTAGAAAAACTGCCATACTTGAGTATTTCGTAATGCACAACACTGCGCCCATTAGCCATGAATCCTTTAATGACAATGATCATTTGAAAAATAGAGTGAAATACTTGACTTAAAAAAAAAAAAGGAACTTGACAGCTTTGAAAACAGATGTGTGTAGAGAAGCTTTGATTAGTTCAAAGTGTCGATCTGAAGGGAATACACAGCCGAGAAGTATAGACATGCAACACATTGTCAGAACACAAGAACAGCCAATGTCTTTACCAAATAAAATACAACAAAAAAAAACAAAACAAAAAAAAAACATACAACTCAACAGTAACCATCTGCACAATGTTTTGCATGTTATTGCACAGACATGCAATCCAAAGCACATAATACAATAATTAAGCATTTATTTTAGTATAAATATTACATCTCTAGGATTATTTTTTCTCAATTACATTACAGATGATGGAAAAGGAAATCAGGTAAGCATGGAGCGTGCTCGCGTTGCTCCTTGGTCTACTTGGCACACTGCCTGCTGCTGAGCTATTCTGTTCCAAACACGGGCCGGCAGAGACACTTCACAGATTTGTCATATTCTCCTATAACAAGTACAGTAAATAACAAGAGATGCTGTCCTCAATTTTAAGTCAAAGAATCTGGTATCATGACACCAGGACCAGTTTGAAGTCTCTTTATTAAGTCAAATTTGACTTCTCTCTTAATGAGTGATAATTAATGAATTCCCTCAACCCAAGTAAAGACAAACAGATAAACAAATCAAAGACTAACAAGTGACAGAAAGTGACATGTAACCTGCTCGTATACTAAAATGAATCATGATATGATAGAGAGGGGAAAGAACTGATTGTGACACATCAGCTTGGTTGTGTTTCAAATGACTTGTAACGAAAACATTTGGGAGAACATTATCACACTACTGTGTGTTTAACAAGGCCATATATTTAGAAGTTGGGAGTGAATCCAAAACGAGAAGCGCTCTGTGAATGAAGGCCAAAATATTTGTTTCTCATTCTGAAGATTCACTTGCATAATAAAGATGAGAAAGAAAGAGTATAAGAGAAGGAAAGAAGGGGGGGTGGGGGGGCACAGGTAGAATTAAATCGATCATCACCATTCAAAAATCACTTGCGGAGTATTTCATCTTAGAAAGGTGACAAGCAGCATTAGAGTTTATGGCTATTTCGCAGCCTGCAGTTAAGTCTTTGCTCAACTTGAAATACACTCGCAACATACATGATGTATTTAATGGCATAAAGGAATAAAAGGGAAAAAAGAGCTCCTTCCTCCTCCCTTGCTGCGGTGAAACCTTCCACATTCTGACTTTACTTTCCTTAAGCTTTAAGGGTCAGAATGATCACAACCCTCGGTCTATTACTAGTGTCGGATGCTCTCTAAGTCAGAAGTTACTCCAAGAAATAGCCAAGACCGGACTCCCGCTAGTGGCCTATCTGCACTAAAGTGACAGCTGACGGAGCAGTCGAATTCTTATTGCCTTGGTCTTCCCGTTGCTCTTTTTCAACAGGTTTACCAATATGGTCCAAACCCGGCGGAAAAAATCCCCTACTGACAATCATGACATGGTGACAGTGTGGACAAAGAGTTAAAACACGTTAAGCATGGTTCGTCTGCCGAGAACTAGCTTTAATGGCGGGACAGAGTTCGTGTCGTGGTGGCTCTCAGTCCCAGTTCTCCCAGTCTTCGTCCATCTGTGAAAAAGGAATGAAAAGGGGCTTAGTAAAACTTTCAGTAATACTTCATTTGAAGAAGTGTGCATCAGATCATGGAGTCTTTATGAAGGTTTATGACTTATGTCATTAAGCGTCAATCAGTCAATAGACCTTTTTCACCACAGCCATTTTGACATGAAATAACAGAGTAAACACAAGTGTTACCAATGATACTAATACGTTTTGGTTCAGTTCAGGTCAAACAGAGCCAGGCTGCGTCTAAGTAAAGATGTCCAGATTGCCATTTTCTTGGCTGATGCCCATTCCTTTTGTAAGGCTGACCTGCCAAAGTCTCTTTCTTTCTCTTTCTTACAATAATTGACAGGATACCAAACTTCTCGTTATTGCAAATCAAATTGTATGTTCATAAGAAAAAAATGTTTACGAGATTTGAAAATTGGTGCATCACACACTCACTGATCTCTTAGAGAACGTGATCTTATGTGATCTCATAGGAAAGCAGACATAAACAAAAGAGATACCGACTTGGTGCAGCAAGTTGATGAGGTAAAGCTTTGTAGTGAGAAAACAAAATCTGAAGGTGAGTCTTTAGAGGTGAGATTTTAACTGTCAATTTTATCACTATCCGTCAACAGTAGTATGCTAGCAAACGTTAATCTGGAGGGCTAGTAATGCTTGATGTTTTTTGGTCAGCTGCTTCTGTCTCCATGTAGTGTTTCTTTATCCTGTTCTTGGCTTCTATGGCTCCTCTTATTAACGCAGACAACACGCTAGCATGTGCGTGTCTGTGTCACTGTGAGCATGACGTGAACCATCAAGTGGCGCATGTGTGTAAATCTGACCGGCACAAAATTAGCTATCTGACAGTGACCAGCTGGTCACCACTCATGTGTGGTCAAGCTGAAAACTGGCCGGTTCTGCTCTCTGGCTGATTGATTGGTGCGTCTCTGCTGGATATAAAAAAACATAAAGGGCTCTGCTACACTAACAGGACTTTAATTAGTATCATTGATGACACTTCTGCTGTTAACATAATATCCCACAATATGACTGTGAAAAAGGTCTTTTATGTTATTTTTAATGCAAAGTTGACAATGTTTGAGATGTCTTCGTTACGACACCTTTACATTAACCAAGACAACATAATCTGTCACAAACATGCCATAGCAGGCCCAATTATCAAACTGTTTAATTGTATGTTTTAACATACATGTATGTTTTATACTATACTATTTTCCTTGACCTCTACAGTGATACATTCTGGACTTGTCATAAATGTTACAAGGCCGTGACAGGTGTCGTGTCAGTCCTATGCACACTACTTCAAATACAGTTTTACAGGTTAACTCAACACTAACCTCTCCAGAAGCTTCTATTTTTGAGAGCGCCATCTGTACTTCTTCTTCCGTCATGTCCAGGTCAAAGTCTTTCTCCCAGTCCTCACTCACGTCGGTGCTGGAGCCTGGAGGCGGGAGAACAAATGTGAAACTCTGAGTGACCTTGGCTCTCCTGCTGCTACTTTTTCTAAGCCTATTTAGTGGAAAACTCATAACCACATTACTCAACTTAATCCTGTTTCAAATTATACTGTCAAACTGGAACACTAAGGATCTCACTGCCAGCTGGAAAACATTCTCAGGTCATTGTACCTTTCTTGCCATTGTTAGAGGGCGTAGATTTCCCGCTGTCAGAATTGAGCTCGAAGACTCTCAGGTCCTGCGGCCCCTCCTCTTTTGCTGCTTCTGGTTTAGAGGTGGGGGCAGGAGCCTTCGCTGACGCTCCATCAACAGTGACCTCTGACTGAGTTACAGCCTCCACTGGAGCCTCAACAGGTAAGTCACTCTTCCCAAGCCGCTGCTCTTCTTGTGTCTTGTCTGCAACATCTTCTAAGCTAGCTTCTGTCAGTTTCTTGGCCAGCTCCATGGCAACAGGCTCGGGCCGCACTTCCACCTGCGTCGGCAGGCTGACGCTGTCGCTGCTCACAGAGAGGGTGGTGGTGTCGCGCTCTTCGCTGGGAGACAGCATAGGACTCAGCAGGGTCGTTCCTGTTCCTGTCGAGGTCGTGGGCAGCTGGGTTGAGCTGCTGTCCAACGGGGGTGTAAAGTTGAGATGAGATGATGATGTGGCGCCGAGGAAGTCATCTGACAGTGACAGCAGGGATACCAGTGTAAGTGACAGGACTGAAAGTGAATCAGATTATTAACAATGTAAAAGTGATGATGGCATACCCTCCTCCTCTTCCTCCCAGCCCAGCGTCTCTGTGTGTGTCGTCTGTTCTGCCCTCTGCTTCAGAGCCACTCTCCTCGCCTCCTCCTAGAATACACAGTGAATTATCAAAATTAGCACTCATTTTAATGTGTATCATCAAATTTTTAAATGACATTCATAACATAATGCAAGTTATATTTGTTTTTCTTAGAAAGGTTAGCTTTTGTTTTCATGGTCTCTTAAATATAATTTTAATCTTCTGTTTTAATTCTGATGTTCCTGCAAAGCACTTTGAACTGCCTCGTGTCTGAATGGTGCTGTATAAATAAATATGTCTTGCCTTGCCTTAAAATTCTGTACAACCTTTATGTTGTGGAATACAGGAAGATAGTGGTCAACCAATATGACTTTTTCAATGGCTGATGCAGATATTTAGAGAGCAGGGTGGCTGCACATTACATTACTAAATATTTAGGCCAGTGACAATTTGTTTTAGGTGCAATTTTTATTAAGTAATTAAATAGAAAAAAAAAACATTGGGCTATGCTGTAGATTTTAGAATTTGACTGTTTAAGGAAAAGCGGGGCTCAATATGTCAGAGGTGATGTCAATCAACTGCATTTTTCTATACATTATAACATAATATTTATTAAACACTAGCCAGTAATGGTTTTAGATTAGATTTGCTGTCATTTAGAATGAGAGAAATGTGTTAACATTTAGAAAAGACAATGGTGAATGAGGCCATATAGACAAATGTTTACAGCAGACTGCATGAGAGTTAGAGTGCAGGACTTCAAACTAACTTTTCCACCACCCTCCCAAAACTCACAAAGGGGAGCGCAAACATTGTTCCACAACAGGCACACTGCCTGTAGATGTGTCTGCAGACATTTGTTGTGTATTTGCCTCATACGCGCAGGCATCGGCCTATGCAGATTATCTCAAGATGACAGATAACTGGCCTGACTACAGGAAGGTAACCGTTAGCTCTATTTGTGAACATCTTGTTACATAACATCAGATACAAATTAGAAACGCAGTTTCATTAATGCAACACAACATTACCACAGAATTCAGACTGACTGAAGGTCTGCTGTACTGGTCTGCATTCTCTTATACTCTTTTTGCTGTTTTTAAGTTTGTATATAATTTGAAAGTAATCTGTTTTGGTTGGCATTCGTGTAAAACATGAGGTGGTCTGTAAAGATGTACTGTAATACTATTTGTCTGATCACCTTTTCTCTATGTTTAAATATGAATATGTTTTAAGACCAGATCATAAACATTTTCCAATAAGTGTTCTAAGATCACATAACACAAGCACAGTAGGCAGATGGAGCCACTGGCAGAGACTTAAGACTATCCTCGAGCATGTTTAAAATATTTTTTGTCCTAATTAAACAAATCGACCCTTAGCAGGTTACAGCTGAGACACCACCACCTTTCCCTCATTTTAAGGAAGAAAGAAGTCCTGCATTGTGACTTTGCCCTGAAATGACCAATCAAAGGTAGCTTTTAAAATCAGCCAGCAGGTGGCACCCAAGACAATGTATTGAGATGATGAGAAAGGTTACTTCACATCATATGGACGGTTTGCAGTTTGGAGTACACTGTATAAAATAGCATGCTTACCTGGTCCAACTGGAAGACTTTGTAGAAATACCTCTGCCAGAATTCTGAATGGGCTACAGCTGCTGGCACCTGCGAATAAATGAAATAATAATGTCCTTATCTGGTTTATTGCACTTTGCATTTCTTGATGACATGTAGTTCTTGTTATTTTGCATTTGAAAGGACTTATGGTGGGGTCACTTTGGGCAAAAGTGTCTGCCAAGTGATTGTAATGTGATATATTAGTTCTAAATGAAACTGGAGGCTGTGCTCTGTAAGAATAAGTGTTAATTAATAAAAGCAACAACAAATACCATTTTGGTGTAAAGGGCTCGTATAGAGGGACTGTTGACCAGAAGTTCTGAGATTTCTCCTTTCTTATCTTCCAAACTGAAGCTGGACAGCCAGTTGTCAAACTGCTCTGGGGGACCTGGACAAAAACAGCTTCTCATTAAAATATACTCAAAAGATACCAAAGACAATCAGAAAATATTAAAAAGCATGCTTTATCCAATCCATCTTACAATTATCCATTTTGAATTAAACAGTGCGTCATCACACAAAGCCAACAAACTAATAATTCGGTGCTGATTAATAGTCCTATTGCTCATTAGCATTCAAATCCTGGTGATGTGCTAAGAATGGTGAGCAATAATGATTTCAAGTTGTGAGGGCCGCTTTAAAAAGGCACATCATAATAAAAACATTAGAATAAATAAAATGTATGATCCAAGACAGTAAAATGTACCGTATGAGTCACAGCAGAATACATATACACTGTGAACTTCTATTAGACAGAGCCAGAAGCACAACAAATTAAGCCTTACTTCAAACATACAACACCATCTCTAAAAAAGTTGGGATGCTGTGTAATATGTAAATTAAAAACAGAATGCAAATCCTTTCCAACCTATATTCGATTTGATACACTACAAAGCCAAGATGTTTAATGATCAAATTGATAAACTTTATGTATTTATTTTGCAAATATACACTCAGTCTGACTTTGATGCCTGCAACACGTTCCAAAAAAGTTGGGACAGGGTCAACAAAAGACTGGGAAAGTCGTGTAAAGCTCAAAAAACACCCGTTTGGACCATTCCACAGGTGAACAGGTTAGCTTGTAACAAGTGACAGTATCATGATTGGATATTAAAAGGGGATCCTCGAAAGGCTCAGCTGTTGACATGCAGGGATGGGCGAGGGTAGGGCTGGGTATCTGTACTCAATACCTTTAATGTACTGTCTGAAACAACCACTACCAAGTAGTATCAAAACTTCCTGAGTCAAACGATACCTGCATTCAGTCCTTTTTGTATCCAGATCTGGAGGACAAAAAAACTATTTTCATGGTTTTGCTTGCAGCCAATCAAGCCAAGTGGTCTTCGATTTAATGCAATGTGTCATTGGCTCACTAGCGCAGCAGCTACAGCTAGCAGCAACAGTCTGAGGTGGTGAAGTTGACCACGGTGTATTTGAGGGACTTGGCAGTTTAGTGTGCCACGATGGTACCACAACCAAAGAAAAGGTATCAAATTAAGTACTCTATTGGTGTCAGTATCACTTTAAAAAAATATGATACCAGTACTCTTAAATGATATCCAACCCTAGATGAGGGTCGCTACTTTGTGAAAAACTGTGTGGGCAAAACATCCAACAGTTTAAGAACATTTCTCAACGCACAACTGCAAGGACTAAAGGAGTTTCATCCTCTAGAATAAAAAATATCACGAGATTCAAAGATTTCAGAGACATGTCTCTGTGTTGCATTCAATTGAATATAAGTCAAAAGGGATTTGCAAATCATTGCATTCTGTTTTTATTTATGTTTCACACAGCAACCAAACTTTTCTGGAATCAGGGTTGTGATTTAAGTACAGTCAACACTCTGTTAGAGGACTTGAACCACTCCTGTGTGCTGTCTTACCATCAGGCTCGTTGCAGTATGTAGCAGGGTCAGCTTGCAAACTGTAGAGACGTGCCTGCAGGAAAAACAAACGCTTAGCTGTGCTTGTTTTTTTTCCCACATGCACATCATGTGCTCACTTCAAAGTCCTGCAGCATCTTATAAAAAAACTTATACAAAAATTAAATCCGTCCTGAATCAACACTTTGTTCAACTGATTATTCCAAAGAACCCCTGCACAAGGATCATGCTTAGCTCAGCTGTTTTATCATTGAGAAACTGTTTGTGATACAGTCAATGTGTCATATAAACAGGAGACTCTAAGGTCCATTTTCAGCTAAAAGTATGACTAGAACCACTGCCCACCTTAGAACTGTCGTAGACCTCTGTAGTGCCTGCTGGCGTCGCCACCAAAGTGATGACATCACAGTCAATGGTTTTATCAGGGGGTGGAGCGAGTGTGTCCGATATCACCCCTAAGAAACTAGACAGGCTCTTTTTCACCTTTTCTGTTGTCTCAGAGGAACCTTCCACCTGGAATACAGAGGTTACATTTGGCATTTAGCGACTTATATCTCATTTATATGGAAGACGTGTATGTGAGTCAGCTGAACACAGACTGTCAGGAGATACTTCGCTAAAAAAATAAACAAGGTGAAGGCTGCAACTTACTGCAAGTTTGTTTCTGACAGCCGTGGCTGTAGCCACGATTGAGCAGGTTGTGTCATGTTGCACCACAGTGGAGAACTCTGTCAGGTCTCGCTTTAGGAATTCTAGGGCCTCAGATGACTGCAAAGAAGAGAATCAAATAATCAAGATCAGCATCCAGATTCAACTTCAGCCCTGTTCGCATGGGACAAGTATTACCAGGGGACTTGGAGAAATTACCCCCCAACATCTGTGTTTCAAGCAGCATATTGCAAAGTCTGTATTTTACTGACATTATCCCCTAGATAAGATGTCAAGACTCTGTGTAACATCAACATTTAAGAAACAGCATCTGTTCTTCAGCAGCCACATTAATAATGTAGTTTAGAGTTGTTATGCCCACTTTCTGAATGTGTTAACGGCATAAATATGCATTTGCAGAGAAGCATCTCACTCATTCATCACTCATTTTAAACATCAATATGGCTGATCTCACAGCACAGCTCTTGACTGCTGTTCAACATGTTATGAGCTGCACTCAAACTTCACACTTGTTCAGTTGCCTGTCAACAGAAAACTGATGTTAAAAAAATGACAATCCTAAATGACTGAATGTTGATTTGCACAGGACTAATGTTACCACAGGACCTCAGTATTCGGTGAAAAATGGTCGGTGGAATTTTAACTTTACAATTTACATACAAGGAGGATTCTCACAGGATTAAGATCACAGACAATCTCAGCAATTATTACAAATTACTGGAGTTCATCACATAATTCTAGTCCAGTGCAAATGAAGCTTTTATCTTCTCCATTAGGAAATTCTTGCAGATAAGTGTGTATGTACATAAAAACACAACATACAAATAACACAAGAAATACAGTCAAATACAGTTCAGGCAAACAACACGTAAAAGAAGATGTTATATAAATATTGAACAAAAGAAAAGCAGTAAAAAATTACTTAGACCTCTGGTCTGTGAGTGACAGAATTTAAAAGCCCACTATGAATGCATATGTTCTAAAATTCTCATATGTCTGAGTGCAAGAATGTTCTGAGGACTGACTTTCTTGTTTGTCTGCTCATGCTAACATATATGTAGGGGGTATGTGGCAGGACAGTTTGAGCTTGCCTTTTACCTTACCAATGCTGTGCAACTAGTTTTTATCAAAGTAAAATTCCAGCAACATTTCTAGCATATAGAACAACTTGTTCTATAAGCTAGAAGTGTTGCTTGAGTTTTATCTCTTCAGCCCTTCTCCATGCACCGTGGAAGTGGCTAAAATTGTGCAAGAAACCCCTCTTCTCAGTCTTTCATGACAGAGATAAGGGTTTCCAAACCATAATGCCATCAAAAGGGTGACAACTGATTTGGACATAGAGCTACACAACTCTGTGGTTAGCTTTTCTGGACTTGAGGAGTCCAGGTTATTTAGAAAAAACAACCTTTTCTGACTTTCTTCAGATGTATCTACTGAAACGTTTTATGAGATCTACACACTGAAGGGAGAGTAATGGTTGGAGTTAATGGAATGTGCCAAATCACTGTAAATGCTAAGCAGCTACTAAAAACACAATAAGAAGTAATTATGTCCATGTGATTGATAGATTGTTCATTGACCACGCAACAAAGATCTAAGTTATATTCTGCAGTACAAATGGACAACAGTAGGCAATCCACATTATTAACACGACATAATACAACATATCATCGTAGGAACACAGTACACACAAGCACATACAAGTGGATGACTTTTTAATGTTGATTTTACCTTGTCTTTGACGGCTTGGAAGCTCTGCTGAAGCCAGCCTCCCCACCAGCCTTCTCTGTAATCACACACACACATTCAGAAATGAGCTAACAGCTATTTCTCAAAACTAAAGCAACAATCAGATTTGCACAGATTGCACGACTGTTGTAAGTTTATCGCACAATCAAAATGGCTTATCAATTTAACAAACCACCAGATTTATTGACTGTCAGCTGTTGCAGCTAATTTACAAACACTCACACACAGGGAGCCTAGCAAGCTAAACGAGTTAGCTAACGTCAGCTATCAGTGTCATGCACGCCAACTCGTCGAAACAAGCCACGAATGGGATACCTAAGGCTGAACATATATGTTAGATGACAAAATTAAGAACATTTGCAGCCCATCGGTTGTTACTGCGTGATTTAAATTGCTCTACACCGCAGCTAACCAGGCTAATGCTAACGCTAGCTAGGCTGTGTTTTGGTAAACAAATGCACTTCCTGAACTGACTCCGCGAGCTGTAAAGTACACCGTGTACCTAAAATCATGGAACCAAAGCTTATCAGACGCACAATGTAATGAAGAACATAATTTGTAGGCTACAGGGCGTCGGTGCTCTCTGCTATATGAAATTTTAAAACAAAAAGTAATTTGCGAGTTCACTCTCACCCTTCAGCCATCTTCAGACGATGACATCATCAGTATTTACTGAACTCTGACACGGCTGCGTGGCGCGTGGCTTTGAAAAAAACACACACGTGACACAAATATGACTTCCCCGCTGTGACGTTCAGGTGATCACATTCACATGTTCACAGACAAATTACTGTTTAAATACTCATTTTTAATAGTGTGTACGCATTGGCAAATGTTTTACAGTCTGCGGTATCTATGGTAGCTGCGGAGGATCAAATGAAACGGCAACGCCAAACACTGAGTGGCAAAGGCTTCTGTAGTTTGAGGAGCAAGCCACAGATCTACCTACGGTATGAGAAAACTTGAATTTGCTCTGTTATTTTCATGTTAGCATGTTAGATTCAGGCTAACAACATGGTTTAAATGACGTCTTTCTGTAATTCATTCCCTTCACTTAAAAAGAACATTTCAGATATCCACAATGACTTTCTACAAATTACATCACTTTTGGTATATTGTTATTTGCTGTAATTTCAGATATCCACAATTGCATTTTGACAACTGAACAAATCTGCAATAGAATTCTGTGGGAAAATCTCTTATTTCAGATATCTAGAATCCAATTGTTATTAGTCATAATTTTAGGCTATCTAAAAGAAAAAATAACCCATCCCTGATATCCATAATTTACTTTTGAATATCCAACACACATCATGACTAGTAAAAATGCCGGCTATCTACTGTTAGGAGTAAAAATGCTATTTCAGATACCTACAATTAGAATTCTGACTACAAACAATGCAATTGCAGACATCCACACGTGTATTATGGGATATCTGCTGGAATGTTTTTTCATTTTGGATATCTGAAATTAAAATGTCAATGTTTCAAAAAATCCTTATACAATTAACACAATTCAGCACAGTGGATCAAAGTGAAAACCTTGGGGCAGGATGCGGCATAGAGCCACTGCAGGTGGGGCGGTGATGACCAGGGTAAAAATATGGAGTGAAACTAAATTAATAACTGATTTAAAAAATGTTTGGGAGGGGGTGTGACAAGAAAGAAAAGTCTTCTTCTTCTTCTTCTTCTTCTTCTTCTTCTTTAATGGTCAATTGCAAGCAGACAGATTATATCCTTGTTGTCACTCCTGTGCTGTGTAGAAAGGTGAAAACATGCTTTAAAACTGAATTTCCATACATATTTGCATTTGAAGATCCATTTGTTCCACTGTGTTCCTTAATTACTGTCTTTCATTTGCATATTTGAGACAGAGAGGATATTTTGGATCCAGTCTCCATTTGATTGCAGACATCACATGTTCCGCTTGGACGCTTTCTGATAAAGTGAAGAGATGAATTTAATTTAGTGTGTCCCAGACTAATCCTACTAATCAGACACTCTTCTTACTACTTTTCTACTACTTTCTCTCTCTGACTGCTTGCTGGATCTGATACAAACGCCTTCCTTCATCCCATAACCTCTACCACTGCTTCTTAATTTGTTTCCTGAAAGCTTTGGTTTCTGCCTTACTTATTGGTATTGCCAACTCTGTTTGATTTGCTTTTAATCAATTTTTGGCAAGATGGTTTACTGTATCATTCCCCTGGACGCCTACATTGAGCTGGTACTCTTAAAAACTGTCCAGAAATTCCTGCAAAACTTCAGATTGAATATCTTGTTTGCATCTTAAAGAGGTTTATTGTTTGAGACTAACCAGGGCTGCACTTGAGTATGAACACGGTGGTACTTGCAGATGATAATATTGTGAACAGAAGACTCTCATTTGAAACGCGCAGTCTTGTGTACGCACTTGTGTTGAACTCTTTCCAAAGCGTGCTTTCTGTGTGGTACTTGCGCAAAAAGAAAAGTGAACTGTGTGAAAAGAGCCACAAATTATGAAAATTATGTAAACTCATATGAAGTTACCATCACACTTTTGGAAGAGGTGCATCAGAGCAAAGGAGGACAAACTGTAGAACAATGCCTCTATAAGGGAGACTAACGATTCAAGTAGTTTTCTTTTAATTGAAACTCATTTAACCAATAAGCTGCGTATGAAACCAAACAAACGTCTCCGTCTTGTGCCATTATATCGGCTAATCAGTGCTTAGCAATTCCAACCTGAATCCCCTCATCAATCTCCTGCTCTCGGTGCATCTGTGGCTGTGCATGTGAGCGTATGTGCACACCATATTGCATATGCGTGTTGACCCCCAGCAGCTGTGCTTCCCCCTCATCACTATTCTGGGTGAAAAGGGGGCTGTAGCGCAAAATGAAAAAGAACAGGCAACAAGCCTCTGGAAGTGTGTTCTGCCTTAATTGAAGTTCCCCTTTATCCAGACGCCGCACAATGCGTGCTTATGTCCCCGCAATATGTCTCCCCTGTCCAGCCCCTCCATCCCCTTAATTGGGTCTTTCAGTCCCCTAATTAACTCTGTCAATGCAGGTTGTGCTGAGCCAAGTTGGGACAAGTGCTCCTCTATGGATCAGTATCTGAAGCAGTTAACTTATCCATCTGTCTACATGGCCGTGGTGTGGTTGTGTCTCTATGGTGTTTAATGCACAAAAGGGGAATGTGTTAGCAAATGAAAACACGAGCGAGGCAGATTCGTCTGGTTTCCAGACGAGGAATGTGTAATGTTATCACTACATCCTGATTGTTAACGACTTTTGTGTCTTTGATTTTTACATTTCTTGCACATTACTTCAGTTGACAAACAGTCAAGTAGAATTAATATGGACTGTTTTTTTAATCTCCGATTTTGGACTACTTCATCTGATATGTAGTTTTTTGTGAAGAAAATGTAGTCCTATGTTCGTACACTTGGTTTGTTAGCTGTCACCTCTAAGAATCTTCTGAATTCCTCTCTTACCCTTCATCATTATTCGACTTCACTATATTTTAGAGGCAAATATAGTACTTTTTAAATAAGTGTCAGTGTGGCATATTTCAACCAAGATTTTTCAACTTTTTCATATATCTAATGACATACGCTGCCTTACTGTAGAGCTAGGAGAAGGGCAGTGTGAATCATGTAGCCCTGGGCTTAGCTTTCCCCTGGGTTAACAATGTGTGTGTGACAAGGGCCTAAGTTATTTCAGGGTTAACTGTTAGCCCGGGGCTAAGGATAGCCCTGAGATTTAAGGGGTTTCCCTAACAACATCCTGAGGAAATCCTTTTGGTGGTTTTATGCAACTCATCTTTTCCTAAGGCATCCTTAGATGAAAATTAAAGTAAACCTTAGTTTAAGTGGTTTTATGCAATTGGACTTTTATTTGTACTGTACTAAAATGACCATTTTCTGTATCACCGAGTTTAATGTTCAGTTACTCGGGCACAACATTATGACTGAAACCAGCGCTGCCACTGCTGGTTAGCGTATGCTAAAGAGCACCATGATGACAGCAGCGGCTGACCATAATGGCTCACAGAGGACCTGCCCATATTGTATGATTTAAGAAGCATATCCATTACACATCACACCCACACACACACACACACTCCAGACTGCTGATGCCACACCGTGGGTTAACACCATCTGGTGCCGATCAGGAAACACCAGCTTTGCACAAGTCAGTGTCTCTAATCATCTACCTCAAGCAAAGGGAGGCAGATCCCCACTAATCTCCACAATGTGTTCTGCTTCCCATTCCCACCTGTGCCCAAATAAAGGAGGGGGACCTTGTGGGAGGACCTCTGTGTCAAGGGACCAGGGACCAGGTGACGCTAGCATCGGCCGTCCCCACGACAGAAGCTCCGGCGCTTGGTTTGGCTGGCAGCTGCCTCCCCCCACTGAGACATCCCACAGCTGACAGTCCCCCAGTACTGACAGGGGCTCTTTTCACTGTCAATAGCCTCATATATTAGAGCTAACCGCCTTTGTGGCGAGAGAGGGTGTCAGGCCTTTTGGCCCGACAGCGCTTGTTACCATGATGAAATGTAGATTGAATGGAGGGGGTCTGTGTCCCAGGCACGAGAGCTTGGACTCCCCCGGCCTTTGTGTCCCACGCATGGCTATTGTTCCAACCTTTTCAGGGCTCTCAGGAGGAGGAGGAGGTGTGGTAGGAAGGAGGTGGGTGAGAATGAGTTACATCTCTTCATTTCTCCCCTGATCGCCAACTCATCTGTCAGCCGTGGGAGGATAAGCATGTATTTTACACGCTTGATTTGTTGCTAAGTGAAGGCCGCCTATTGTCGGGTTGTTTGACTAAATCATGTTCATGGCAATCAGTGTTTATAATAGTTATGTTTGTGCTTCAGCGGATTCATCATCGTTGTGAACCAGATAACACATGATTTTTAACACACATGCAACAAAATTTGATGACAAATATGTGAAATTGTTTACTACACTGTAAACAAAATCATACAGGAACTTAGGGGAATCAACTAATCTTTTCTTATTAACTTAAATATACAAGTTTTATTGATTCAAGCTGATTAAACTTAAAATTTCCAGTGTTCGCTTTAATAATTTAATTTAACATGAATTCTTTTAATGTGAAGTCTTTGGACTTGAAATTATAAATTCATTCATAAAATTAAGTTTCTAAAGAAATGTGATCAGCATATTAGCAGACTTCCCAGCATGCATTGTTTGAGAGTTAAAACTCTCCTGAGACTCTTCTTTTTTTATAGTTTTAAGTAAATATGTAAGATGGAAACTTGCTGTGTTTCTAATATGTTTTAAGATATGTCACTGTTGTTTGTTTTCACAATAATTAAATAATATTTTCCTCAACTATTAAGTTTATTTGACAAGAAATGTTTGTTATGAATGATTACCTCAACTTCAAATTCAGTCAACTTAAAATTTTAAGGCAGCTGGGACACTAACTTTTCTAAGTTAAACCAAATAGTTTTTTTTTTCTACAAGTTGAAGAAGAAAGTCCTGTTTTACGGGAACTCTCTCTAGACTGACCGCATTATATGTCCTCTACTTTAATTTTGCCCTTTGTGTGCTTATATCCATGTTCTTATGAGACAGAGACAAATCACTGGCCTAGAGCTAAGGACATGGCTGTGTCCCTCGCCTGCGTCAGACAAAAGTGACGCGCCTTCCTGGCGCCTGTGTCGTCCTTTCATCTCTTACACCCTGTTGAGGTGAAGATGGATGGTCCCCTGGCTCAAGAACACCACATTCAGCCTCTGTGCTGGCGTATTGTCTCGTCCTTCTGTCCCTCTTTAGCTCTTTAGAGGTCAGCCTGGTTAGCAACCAACGACAGCCTTTCCTAAATATCCATTTTTTGCCTCACTCTCTTGTCCTTCCAAGCACCAATAAAAGCCCTTCTGTTTAGTTAAAGAGGATGTTGCTGTATTGTTTTGATACAGCTGCTGTGGTTTTGTACGCCCTCCCACTCCCAAAAAGGCAAAGTACTCTGTAAAAAAAAGTGAGCAAACTCAGAATTTGAAGGCAACTTGCTTCACTAGTTTTTTGAGTTTTGAATCAAACATAAAACTCTTAAAATTTGAAAGAAAACTATAAACCTTATGTTGAATTCATTTACTTTTCTTCTTTAGATAAACTTGAATGAGTTTTAAAAACCCAAAAAGTTTGTATTTCAAAAATTGTTCACAGTGAGCTGTAAACCTAATTTGTCATTATTTGGGGGCTTGAAAATTAAATGAATACAACTGAAAATAATGTTTAACCATTACTCAATTTCACCTCAAGTATATCCAAAGAAGAAAAGTAAATTATCTCAACAAAATTTTATTAGTTGGTAAAACATCTTCAAAACTTAATAATAATAATCTTTATTATAGACTCATAAGTAAGTTGCCTTGAAATTTTGAGTTTTCTCAACTTTTTCACTCTTGACTTGATCAGACAAAACTACCACATACACAAAACTGCAGTCAGGAAAATAAAAGTATATAGTATGAATTGAAAGATGACAGTCATAAAAAAAAGAAGGCAAACAAGTGTTCATTTTATAACAAAGTTTTAATTTAAGAAAATAGAAATCCTGCACAATTAAACACACCGGTTCCATTTCTGACAATGTTTCATCAGCACAGATATCAGATAAATTACAGTATTTGCCAATAAAAATCCCCAGTGCATTTAGAATATTTCTGTATAAACGATGCAGTTGAGACAAATGATACAAAAAAGCAGCTGTTTGCATGGCAGAGAATATAATATATACACTATCTACAAGTTGTGGCACCAGCCATCATTTCAGCAGTTCGTTCAATAATCTTCTGTGAGCTGCTTGGCTCATTGATCCAAACAGTTATAGCTTTAAGAGAGTCCAGCTCACTTGGTCATTGACAGGCTGTGTAATGTGGAGGTGGTGGCTGGCAGAGGTTGGCAGAGTGAGCAGGGGCACGGCATGCCGGGGAAGTGTCTGTAGGAGCCGGTCAGGTGGAGCGGCTCCTTCAGAAGGCCCTGGACCGCAGAGGGATGGAAACCCAGGAAGCTGGCGGACGGAGGTGAGTGCGAGGATGGAGCCGGGGCTGCAGCTGTAGAAGTGGAGTGATGCTGCAGAGCTGATGGCGTGCTGCCCACCAGAGAGTGCAGAGACTGGGCCAGGGGGTGCAGAGGGAGGTGGGCTGCAGGGGTTGCGGGGGTGATGGCGGTGTGAGCGGCAGTGCGGCTCTGGACGGCGGCGCTACCTCCGTAAACGTCCCCCACCAGCTTCTTCATCTCCTCCAATGAGCTGGACAGCATGAGGATGTAGTTGCGAGCTAACAGCAGGGTGGAGATCTTGGACAGCTTGCGGACTGAAGGTCCATGAGCGTAGGGCATGACCTCCCTCAGGCCATCCATCGCCTGGTTCAGATCATGCATCCTCTTCCTCTCCCGACTGTTGACTTTCAGTCTTAGGTCTTGCACCTCGTCCTTGCTGAGCTCAGACCTGGCCTTGGTCTTACCTCCACCACTGCTGCGCTCCATCCTGCCCTGTCCGGCCTCGCTGTCCGCTCTGGTGTCTCTGCAGTACGTCTGGAACATCTTGTTGGAGAAGAAGCTCCCAGCAGAGTCGTCCACCACCAGGTCTGGGGATGAGGAGCGGCTGCAGGTGGAGCCAGCGTCAGAATCCATCTTGGGTGAAATTGAATAAACTGAAGCAAAAGTTAATTTTTTTTAAGTTCCAAAAACACTTCTCTAAGTGCTAGGAGCTTGAGTTTAAAGTTTACAGAGGCTTCCTAGCTGTTCCCTGTAGTGTCAATACAGTCTCAATCTGATGATCAGTGTGTCCTCAGGAGCGAGTTTGTCCAAACTGTCACCCTCTGGGCCCACTGGGGTGTATTTATACGACTGGCACAACAAAGGAACAATAAACCGCATAATGAGACACTTAGAGCCACAGCCAATTGCAGAAGGGACACAGTCTCACCCCCCCTCACACACCTCCTTCCTGCAGCCCCCACCTCACCTTCCCACACCCACATTTAACTCCCCCAACCCTGATGAACCCCCCACCACATTAACCAAAACAAGGGTATGTTCACATGTTGTGTTAAGCTGTACATCCAGGAGTTAACTATGCTCAAACTTCCATTAAAAATAGTGGTGCATGTAGTCCAGGCATTTTACCCAAAAGTGTGGGTCAACCTCACACAAATTGCAACAAAAACAAACCCCTGGGATTTTGTTTCCTTAATATGTTCTACAGGACAGAAACAAAGTCTTGAGGGGATTGTATGAAGGGAAGGGAAGCAAAAATTTGATCCTACCAAAAATGCCTTTTTTCAGTCCAGGACTTTTAAAATTAAAAAATTACAACAGAAAATAAGACAAATGTTTATTACCTGTAAACGTCTCCTCTATAACATATAAAAAGTCCTATGAGATTCATAGTGATGGTCCAAGTGTGTTTCTTAACCATACCCTGGTACCACTTTTTTGCTTCCTAAATTAATCATTTAAATCGACATCGCTACATTTGTATACTTATATACAAGGCTACATAAATTGGCATCAATCCTTATAAATATTGACAAGCTATAGCTAGCCTAGGGAGATTCAAGAGAAAGACGCTGAGCTGTAGGTTGTGATGCCTTTTGATATGTTGACTTTTGATATGTTAGAAATGACAAATTTAAGAGAGTAGAACATTTGAAAGAGTTTCAGTTGCAAACAGTGTGGGCTCATGTTGTATAATGCCTGTACTAATGCTGTACAGTATATTTAAGAACATAAAAAGGGATCAAAAGTAAAAATGTATTTTTAAGAAAGAAGTATTTTGTTTAGAAATTCCATGATGCTGACAAGGTTAATGTAATCACCCTGATATGAAATCATTAGTTGCACTAATACAGGGCTTTACTCATCATATACCGACATTCATAGTGAAATAAAAGTGAGAGTGTGAAGTCTGCTCAAGATCTGCTCCAGAGTGAAATAGGCCACTGTTATTGCCCTGTTCCATAACACCAGATATATGATGCCTTCAAGGCCTTATTTACATATGGTATCCATGGAGAGAGGTATGAAGCACCATATGAGGTGCTTAAACATGTTAAAGAGCGGCGTTAATGGCAGACTAGGTACAATTCAACCAGGGACTCAAGACAAAAGGGGTCAGATAAATTTGACTCAGCTCCCCAAACAGTCTGTGAAATCACATCACTATCACTGGAAGGGGGTCCTTCAGCCGGGGAGGAGGTAGTTAAAATGATACTAAAGAGTGGGCAAGGCATTGTCTTCCCCTAATTCAACCGTAAAGCTACTAGCACTTTCTCAGGTTTGTTTCACACTTTGTCAAAGCATTTTTTTCACACTTTTTTTTTCTCTTGATATGAAATGCGGTACAAACTTTAAACAAACTGTAGGCTTCCATTTATGCCACACAAAGATCTGCTGGGCTTAATGTCCAGCATGTATCTGTTGATCTAATCTGGTGGCTGGATCACGCTGACTTTTCAACATTTCTCTCTGTGGCTGCATTTTACCGCTCAGCCCAGGAATTTCCTGCTGCCTTCTGCCAAAGCAAAGCCTCCAGTGAGGCGGTGCTGGAGGGCCAGTAGCTGGAAAATATAATAATACCATGCTCATGTGTTACACCATCCGGGGAAGCAAAAGAGATTTGCAAAAACAGTGACGCTCAGATGCAGCATTGATTCTCGCCTGCAGCATAATAACTGCACATCGATTAAACAAGGGGTTATTCAGTTCAAATGGGAGAAACATTTTAGAGGCGTCATGGCTGAAATGTGTTGTGTTTCCATCATCTGTCAGCCCATGGAATTTGCTTTTGGTGCACAGCAGGTTCATATTTACTCAATAGCTGCAGACGCTCTCCTCCAGCCGTGGGCTTCTTTGTGCAGCTTTGTGATTGTTCTAGAAACTTGTTGTCTTTTCAGCAAACTTGAAGTAATGAAGTTTGCTGAGTTTACAGTTCATTAGTATGTGCTCACATACTGGTGCTTTAATCACTCAAAATTAAAACGTGTCAATAAGGGAAGAGATGATTCTGGATCTGCATTTTTTTGTTTTTTAGGTTATGTGGGCCAAGTTTTTTTCAGTTTTGCTGTTACGTTGTGCGCGAGCCCCATACATACAATTTAAATACGTGTTTTAAAGTCCAGATGAAACAGCATTTCAAGAGTATCTAGCTTCCATACGGTGACAAGTTTCCGACTGAAACAGAATTTGCAGGCGGGGCATAACGTTGAGAGGAATTTGATTTGAACATGGGAAAGATGGCGTCATAATGAACGTAAACAGCTCTAACCGGAAATCAAAGACTGATTGAATGGAGGATGTTCCGATATTATTGGTTGAAAGTGGTTGGTTCAAGCCTATGTTGGCACTTGAGGTGCACAGATATGTCATTTTTGTATCTGTATTTGTTTAACCAATAAAATTATCTGTTACTGTATCTGTGTTTGGATAGGACCAGAAGTGGGCGTGGTTTATCCTGGAAGCCATGTTAAGTTGGGGGAAAAAAAGTTGGGTTTTATTTTCTGACTCAATATTCATTTGTAATTCTAATATTGCATTGCCAAGGTAATTGTTGTGCTTACAAAGCATCACAATGTTTACCCCTTTAACTGGGGGACATTGAAAAATCAAAAAATGAAAAAGAAAATGTTCGATAAACCCAAAGATATATTTTGCACCGGAAATAGAAACTCTACAGTGAAGATATACAAGTATATAAAATATTCTTCATTTGAGGGGAATAATCAGATCAGGTAGAGGGAATCTTTTTTTTAAGTGTGCTGATGTACTCATGGAAAAATTAATAATAATGAGAACTTCAGATAGAACTAATATCTGTTTTATCACATTATTTGTGCTTTCCGGAATAACGTATTCAGATTCAGTTGCATCCCTAGTGAGCATGCGGTGTATGCTGTTTTACAGGAAGAAAACATGGTTGGATTTTGAACAAAACAAATAAATCATTTTTGTATTCTTTTGGCCATATATTGTTAAATATGTACACGATATGACTGGGGATGTGATCTTAAAGGGTTAAAACGGCTTTTTCATTTCATTCTGACTTTAATTTTGATGGACTTGAATTGACTGGACTTGAACAGTGGTCTGCACCTTGCCATGTGCGCGTTCTCAAAGTACGAAAGCCTTCTCAAACACTGACTCACAGTGTTTGAGAAGGACCCACAGAAAGTTAGGGTTGAGAATCAAGAGGGCCCTCTGGACCCCCCACCGCAGCTCCATCAGGGGGCCCCGCAGGGTGCTTTGGCTTAGCCAACATTCAGTGATATTATAATTGGGGAACCTTGAGCGCCAACATGGGCCATTTATTTGGAGCATATGGATTTTCCCATCGTTAGGCTCAGAGCCAACATGGCTGCTGCTGGACGATCCTCTGCTAATTGGGCCAGGTCCTAATTAACCATTTTGGGCACAAGATCCGGATTTCATTCTTTCCCAGTCTTTCAGACACTTTAATGGCTGGTTGTGTGCCACAGCTTCCACTGTGCTCCACACTCTCCAAAGAGAAGAAAATGATCGATAATGTTTCTTTAATGATCTCAATAAATTATCTATAAATGGAGGGAAAATGTGCCAAGGCTACTCATTAACTGTACATGATGTCAGATTAGTGAGATTGTCACTCATATTGACTGAATGGGGATAAGAAACAGCAAGCAGCACTTGTTATTACACAACTGCTGCTTGCTGAGGTAGCAAAAGTATACACCTCATTACTCAAGTAGTAGTACAGAGAGTTGTGGGAAAAAAGACTCTGGTAAAAGTAGAATTAAAAGTAGTAAAAAGTTGCAATCTGAAGGACATTTCTGCTGGCTGTTTCTGTACAAAGCAAGCTGAACCTCACCTTCTCTTTGAGGTCGAGTCTCCCTCTCTTTCGGTTTTATTTTGTTACATTTTTTTCATCTTTTATGTCACTTTTTGTCTTGTTATGTAATGTTTTGTTTTGTTACGTCCTTTACATCGTTTTTGTCTTGTTACGTCTGTCATTACACCAAGGAATCATCTCTTGTATGCGTTATTGCCCCGTCCATTTAGGTTTCGATCAGTCTTGAGGTTGGGAAGGAAAGCGCTCAATGACACAAAATAAAAATAATCGATAATTCTCCTCAAATGCAACAAAAATACAGTAGCAAGTTGTCAGTAAATAAGTACAGATACCTGAAAAAAATCTAGTTAAGTACAGTAGCAAAATATTTATTACTTCTCACCGTTGGTGTATCAGTAAAAGCATGATCACTAAGAACACATATATGGATCATTGTTAGGGACTCTAAAGGGAGTGTAATCAGTCCCTCTCTTACTCCATTATTATATGCATGAGCCAGATAAATCCCATTCTCCTGCTCATTCTTATTCTTATTCATGTGTTTACAGAGGCAACGGGCCACACAGAGAGACAGAGGGATCTCTCAGCTCTGTATTTTACAAATGAAAGCGTAGCCACCCTCCATGTTTCCACATAATCCTTCAATTTTTAACCCTGCATTAGAGTGTTTGACTTTCTTCTCTGGATGCCACCTTTCAGGACCCTTCATCCAATTCAAGAGCTCTGTGACAGACTTTTTTGAGGCTTTAGAGACCCCCTCTCTGCTGCCTTGCCGGGTGCACTCCAATGAAAGTGTTCAGGTGACCAGAAAATGAGGGCATTATCACAGGCATATGCTTGTAGCAACAGAGGATCAGGCTAGATTAGGGCCCATCATAGCTCAATAAAGCGCTAAGCTGAAGAGCAAACCTGCGCTGTGTACCATAAGGCTTCCTTCTCTCTCTGCTGGTCATTGTTTAACAGGATCAGTAGCGAGATCTTCTGTACACACATACTGGGCTTTAATCTGGGCATGTGGTCTGGAGTAGATCCCATAGAGGATGCACAGCAGCAGCCTTTGTTTACCACCATTTTTCTCAATGCCGCTTGGATATCAAGGCTCGGAGATCAAGATCAGAGCGGGAAGAGCGATCAGCGGGAGCAGATATGTGGAATTGGTTTGCTTCATCTACAGATCTAAACGTTTTCCCTCTTGAGTGCCAATGTCTGGGGAGAGAGATATAAAATTGTTTCACAAAGTGTCTGAACGGGGCCGACAAGTGTTTCTGAGAACGCGGAGTGCTGCCCTTTGTTATCTCTCACCGCTGGGACAAACTGCTCGGTGATTTATTCATTTACACCACCTGAAACAATTGCATTATCTCGGCCACAACAAAAAGGCACAAAGGCGCTATGAAAATCCCCCAGGATGTTTATGAGTCACTAAAGAGTCCAATAACTTTCCCCTTCATCTTTAAGCGGCCGCGGAGGGTCGCATGCTGTGGAGGGCTGTGGGGCGAGGGCAGTCAGGGAGGGGGATCCAGGGTCCAGGGAGAGATGCTGATTATGGGGAGGATAAAAGGAGTCCAGGCCCTCTCCTCTGGAGCTGAATGGGGCTCGGTCAGCAGGCCGCCCCATACACTGGCTTGCTCCATGCTGCTAGAACTTCATAAATTACCCCACAATTACCCCGGGGGGACGCTGAGGGAGGAAAGACAGGCGAGAGAGGGGGAGAGAGTGAAAGGGGAAAGAGCAGAACCGGTTGCTGAGCAGACCATCATCAGGAGGTGCAGGGTCCAGGTCCAGATGTTGGCCTTCAGGTGGCCAGGACCCAAATGATGGCAGCCTCCTGAAGACTGTCACTGCTAAATGAGGAAGATTCACATCTTAAAGGGACACTATGTGACTTTTGAAAATAGAAATAACACATTATTTATTCTTAGAAATGAAAAGTTTAATTTGCAAGCAATAAAATGCACCCTACTGAATCCATTACACTCAGGAGTTTTATTGATCCCTGCTTGGTCTGGAATGACCAGCAGCTTCTGATGGATATTGTTAGCAAACTTGATCCAGATCTTGCCAGAAAACTGACATTACTGAGTCAGACTGCTGACTCTCCTTGATTCTGTTCTATTTCGTCTGTAACATAATCTTGATTTACATGATCCTGTAGCATCACTTAATCCCTCTCAATCACCACCCACGACCCACCAGAAGTTTGTTGCGATGTCTGCATCTGCAGAGACACCGCCCTCTGCCTGCACCTTCTTGTTTTCTCATTATTTTGCTGTGCTCTGGATGCTTTTCCAACCGAAAACATCTGCATTCAACATCGTGGGAATGAGACTTAATAATCAGCATCTTTCTGGTGCATTTACAGACAGCAACTGGCAAATCTTACTTTGCCTTTAAGCAAAAGAAAAAAAAAAGAAAGCTCTAAATTAAGGAAATGTCCGGGTGCTGTGTCTGAAATCACTCCCTTTTTCACTCATTCTCTACTTCCTTTATAATGGACACTTTGCAGTTTTTTCAGTAGTAAGCAGTAAATTGAGATTTCAGACACAAAATTTTTGTCTTGCATAGTCAGACTGGTCCACAGCGCTGTGTCAGCAATGGAGAATGGTCTTGCTGCACTCATTATCATTTTGCTCTAGGGTAAAAACACCTGGGCCAAAATAGTATTGGGGTGGGTGGGCGGTTACACTGTTCTGCATTACTCTGGGCAATCCACAGGACATGCTCTCAGCAGTTTTCAGTGGGACTATTTTCAGTTTTATTTATGTTATTTACAGTGAAAACAGTTCAAAGATAGGTCTGTGAATTATCCACGTTAATAATGGCACCGTTTCTGAAAAGATTCATTGCTGTTTAACTTTTTTAAATGTAGCTTTCTAGACCAGAGAGAACAGATTCCATTGACCTCCATTATACTGTTGCGAATATCTGAGCAAATGAAACCAAACCCATCTGCATGATAGATACTACAAGAGGTAAGTAAGAAAATCTGCTGTTCTTTAGGTATTTTGTGTGAACTGACCCTTTAAATTTATGCTTAGCCTGTTTGTTGATATTGATTTAATTATGCATGTATAAGGATAACTGTAAGAGTGTGAATAGTTAGGAAAAGGATTAAAACTGTGACTTTGCAAATCCTAATCAATCAAAACATCACACACACACACACACACACACACACACACACACACGCCTTCAAGCCTATACAGATGCACACACTTTTACACAACACATACACACACAAAGTGTATCTGTTCAGCATTGTGCTGGTCACACTTTTGAACAGTTGGCTGCTCACTGGTGCGTGGGGGTGTCTTTGTGTCGGCGGTCTGCAGACTTCTGCCGCTCTGCGCCCCCCCTCCGTCTCCTGCCTCCCTCTCGTCTCTGTGTTATCCAGCCTGATAAAACGGGGGACCTGCTCACCCAATAATCTGCCTCCCTGAAGCCCAGGCACGACTCCGGCCTTTCATCAGCACCATTGTTTCAGTCTGTTACCTCCGCATGTGCTCCTTCACCACGGCAACACACACACACACACACCCTCCCTCGTCCCTGTCCCATCTGTGGACAGGCCTGCCATGTGTCTATTCAGAAGGGTGCCAGCGGCAACGCCACTGTATGTGGATAGTACATGATGCTGTCCTTTTGTGTGGGGCTCAGTCCTCAGCTACTTACCGCTGACCCCGGGGTCACCGCACACAATAACCCGAGTGTTGGTGGCCACTGGCTATCCTCATTGGCCGGTGATTGACGAGCTGATCAATGGTCAGTGTGAGTGTGTGTGCGCCCACATGTGTTTGGCCCATTGAATCAAGCGTGTCTGTTTTTGAAGTAACGGGCTTTTGAAGGCATCAGACTAGTTAGTGACACACAATTGACTTCTTTGGCTCTTAGCTTGATGTAGTGAAATGAATAACTGCAATTTAGCTCAATGGGCACACGTCATGTCTGGACATTATAGGAAGCTGTGGAAGTAGAGTTTATGGAGCTTTACTGCTCCGTTTTCTATCATTTTTGTATCTTGTGTTTTCTTCTATATCAATAGGCTGCTGTTTAAAGGGTTGTATGAGATTTTTATCAATAGTCAGTGTAGTAGCTCCAGTAGATGTTGTTTGGCATGCCCCCAACAAAAAAGGTATTAAATCCACTTTAAATTAGGGACACCTAAAAAAAACAATATCACTTTAAGTGTACACCATATTTAGAATATTTTCACTGCTTTACGTCAGGCAGCCTTTTCTTTGAGGAAAATATATATATATATAAAATATATATTATTAGGCAAATATTGCTCTCTCTCCAAACCAACCAAACTCCATCAGCGAATTCAGTCATTTTACCTTGTAAGACACAGAAGTTGCTGTTATACCGCTGCACCAATCTGTTAGTTTGTTTGTGTTATTGTGTGACTTTGGTGAATTCAAACTGTACTTTTAAGCAACTGAAGTGTCAAAATAACACAAACAAACAAATAGATAGAGGCAGAAGTAGACCTGCAACTTCCATGTTTTGTACAGAAAAATGACTAATTTTGCCTGAAGACTTTGGCTGGTTTGGAAAGAGAGATGTTTGGCTTATATAAAGTTGTCTGACAACAACAACAAAAAAAAGTTGTCTGGCAGCAAAGTAAAGCAGTGAGCTTCCCTCTGATGATGCACGCTGACCTCCATCACTGCCTATCGATAAGTACAGTATCTCATACAACCCCACATGAAATAATCTGAACTATCCCTTTCAGAACAAAAACTGAATCTCAACATCATCCACTTAAAATTCTACTATATCCCTTCAGCCAGTCATTTTCATCTTTTTATATTTCAGTTTCTGCCTTGCTCTTTTGCTGTCTTTTGCCCCCTACCCCTTTCCTTTCATCCATGTCCACACATGCACGCACACACACACACATTAACTCCCCAAGTCAACCAGAGGGCTCAGGTGGGCGATTATGGACGCACATTAAACCTTAATTCACATATGGCTGGATCTGAATACTGATGAGGAGATCTGCTCCTGTGGCACATTATCATCCAGTGTCCAACATGACTGAAACATAGGCGTGGGGGTCTACAGCAGATCCGTAACTGTGTCCCGTAGGAGTGACGGATAGAGAAAAAACACACACACATGCACACACAGACTCTCAAACACACAATATGAAGCACACAGTTAGAGTGGCCGTGTTGTTCTGCTCTGCTCTGCTCACAAAAACCAGGCCATGACCCTGCAGTTTATGGACCTCCTGTTGTTTAACTAGTGGGGTGAAGAAGGGGGACAGCGTCCTCGATGTAAGATATAAGACACGCCGGGCTTTGTTCAACAGGGATTTTAAATAAGCTAAGAGTCACTTTCAATGAGTCTGTAGACCTTTTTCATGGAAGACATTTTCACTTGACAGGCAAAACAGCTGTAATTAATCACACCAACAATCACTCACATTACATTTATGGCAGCATATCCCTTCATGCGACTGAGTGAGCATGCACAATACCGGAGCCTTGAACCCAAACGAAGTGATAATTGATGTTACTCTTTACACCTGGAATTTCTTGTCAAAATTTCTGTATTAAAAAAGGTACATTGCCTCATAAAACAAAGGAAATTCACACATCCAGAGGAAACTAAAATATTCAATGAATATTTAAGTTTTAATCACTCATGAATAAATAATATGAATTATACCACACATTTACAACAGGTTGATTAATAATGTGCTCAGTAAATGAAAGAAACTTATGATAGTTAATATGGCACTCAGGAAACAAGAATTACTGTTTTGTACTGAGTGACAGATTACACTTCTGTTGTAGCAGCTTAAGTAGCTTCCAGCCGTTAACCTCAATCAGATACAAGGAGTGGGCTGCAGAGGTCTGGTTAGCTCACTTCTATCTAACTCCACCAGATATTTTAACTTTCAAACTTTTAGATCTGACTGGCACTGATGCTGGTGACATGAGGACATTTTTTTCAAACCTCACTGAGCTCTCTCTGGAGCCACAGGCTTTATGCAACCTTATACAACTCACATATGCAGTAAGACCTGTAAACAGCTTTAGTTGGGTAAAATTGGTGGACTTCTCCTTTAAAGAACGGGTTGACATGTGTTCAAGTCTGTCTTAGAGTAATTGGCTGCTATAATTGTTCTGTCTCTCAGTGTCATGAGCAGATCCCTGTCCAACTTAAGAAAAGGATCTGCTGAGGACAATATCACAGTCCTGATTCTGAGCAAGAATGCATTTTAAATTAATCAAATTAGTATCTTAAAAAGTTGCTGTGTTGTCAGTTCAATATTCCCTCTTTGTGTTTCTGTCCTTCCTCTGCAGCTCAGCATGAAAACACTGTCCAGGGAAACAGGGGGGCACTTTGCAATAAAATAATGGACAGATGAATTAGAAAAATATCCACCTGACTAAATCCCACTGCTGAAGCTTTCTCAACTTTGGGATTTATTTGGTCCCCAATGTCCCCTATTAGAATCACATCAGAAAGGGGCTGTAATGGCCAGTTCATCTTGGAGTTTTGTATTTTTAGTGCTAAAGGCATAGTTAGCGATATAATCCGATGCACTTTTAGTCAAAATCACTGTATTTCTCCTCACTATCCACAAGCTGTCACTTCTGAGAACATGCTGAAAAAAAAAATCCGGTTTCAATACACAGCCTGGGCTCTGAATTTCAGCAGGTAAATCTTTGGCTCGGGCCGAGCCACCAAAACATGGGTCCACCCCCTCACGCCCGGGGGGCCGGTTCATACTCGTGCACAGGTCAGACATAGGGGGGAGGGGGAGTAGTAGGTCGCGTAGCGTGCGCAGTTAGAGTAAGAGAGAGACACGGTGAATCAGGTGCAGATATTATGCATTTACCATGGCTGAAAAACAGCCCAAGAGAAAACGGTCGGAGGAGCATTAACTTAAAAACCCAGAATAAAATGGAATAAAAGCGGACGCGGAGGTCGCCGTCTTTCTGCTGGACAGGTGAGCAACATTAGCTTTGCGGTGCTTCACATAACAGTAACATAACAGCCGTCAGGCACTCATCATATTGTCTAATCTGCCAAATGTACTGTTGTTGTGATGTTATCTATTTATAATAGCAGTCGAGTTGTGGGTACAGTTGTCTGACGGGTCAGCTAACCTTAGCTTTGCGGCTTAGCAGTGTGGTAACTCACAACTTGGCTATTTCAGCTGCTTTACTGCTGCTTTAGTTTCTACAGCCGTTTCCATGACAATGCGTGTCCATGAACTTCGAGGGTGGAGCCCGGGGTGGAGTATGAAGGGAGGGGTGGGTCTGTATTCGTTTACACTTCAAATATCAACAACCTCTCTACGTGTTTTCTCCCACATCGCTAACTACACCGTTAATTACACTGTTGTTTTGATGTTATTTATTTGTTTGCTTGTGCTCTGTAAAGCAGTCTCATTTTAGAACAGCTATGCAGTAATACAGTAGTTTAATTGTCATCATCACATCATTATTACTTAGGGAGCGTACCTATGTTCCCCAGGTCCTATGCTTTGTATGTGACTGGGGAACATAGGACCCTTTTTTTGAAAAAGGGCCCTATGTTCCTATAAAATAAGCCCTAAATATTATAGGACCCGTTAAGGAAAAGCTGGGATCACAGTTCCCCGGTTTGTTCATCAACTGGCAACAGCGGGGAACATAGGGATGACCCCCTTTATTTGTATGTTTGTTGAGCGAACGGTGGTAATTTCTAGGTTTTGCATTAATATAAAATAGGTGTGCAATCACAGCATTTATTTGCATTTATTATATG
>JAJHUR010089564.1:0-23219 GCA_027495735.1 Lutjanus campechanus
TTACCTGCGAGAACTACCCGAACCTCTAATGACCTTTGAACTCTACAATGACTGGTTTAAAGCAGCAGGGTGTGTATGATCCACACGTATTTCTCATGTTACCCTGGTTTCAAGCCTGTTTCTTGAGTTTAATCTCTGTTTTTTTCCCCACAGGGACAAAGACTTGACAGAGAAGCTGGAGCAATTCAAAGTACTTCTGAAGAAACTGCCACCTGAAAACTACAACAACCTCAGGTACACCGTTTTGGTACAGACTGTCTCAACAATATTATCATAGTCCCCAGAGACTGACATGTACTGACTTTGGTGATCCCCTAAATTTTGCTGTAACGCCACCTTGAGGTTGATTTTTAGTGAACTTTGTGTAATGCTAGTATAATCCTTTAGGTCTATCTGTGGGTACTCAGTACTACAGGACAAACGTAATGCAACACAGCACACCCCCGAAGCGGTCGCAATTTGGTTGCATTTTGCCCCCAAATCTACATGGTTAGATTTACATACAAAAACAACTTCCGGAGTTTCAGGAAAAGATCGTGGCTTGGGTTTTAAAAAGTAGTTTAATCCAGGAAGTTATTTCAGGGGTTGTGTCCTGCAGTAAAGTAGGTGTGTCTTGTAGTCTGTGAGGTGGCAGATAGACCCTATAGTGCGCCAACAAACTGGCAGATGTTAGTATTCAAACAGTAAGGATTTGCATGCTAACAAACAAATGTTGGAAGTCAAACTAGTGGAAATGTCAACTGATGTTAACAATCCAATAAACCGACCACTGTTAGCATCCCAACAAACTAGCAAATGTTGGTATTTAAACAAATTGACAAATGTTAGCATGTTAACTCTTAAAACTAAGATGGTGGGCATGGTAAACAATATACCTGCTAAACATCATCATGTTAGCATTGTCATTGTGAGCATGCTAACATTAGCATTTAGCTCAAAGCAACTCTATTCCTAAGTACAGCCTCACAGAGCTGCTAGCATGGCTTTGAACTCTTGTTTTCCAAGACTTTTAAAACTAAAAGTTTCATCTGATAACATTTTCTAGTGGGTACTTTTATCCTTTTCTGTGACACTTTAGACCCACTGAACTACAACCTTTTTCAGTAATTTTCAGCCAGCTTTATAGCTTATGCCTCATTTATTTCCCTGTCTTTACCCTATATCTACTTGTTTTCTCATCTTTCTCTCTGTCAGGTACCTGGTCCAGTTCTTGTCTCTGTTGTCTGAGCAGCAGGCCGTAAACAAGATGACACCCAGTAACATCGCCATCGTCCTGGGGCCCAACCTGCTCTGGCCACGAGCTGAAGGGTGCGTAGTGAGTCTTTTTAACCTTGCATGCACTATTATACTCCATTCACACATGTCCGCTGTCCTGCCTGCCCTTCCTCTTTCATCATATTTATGTCCTAATATGACGGTATTGGTGAGATATTTCATCAACCAGACCTGCTGGTCACATGAAACTGAACCACAACATCCTGTCAGCAGATAAACATTGAAAGATAGTTCACAAGGCTGACACCTTTTTTTCATAAATATTCTCAGTGTTGAATATTTTTTTCTAGCTAAGTAGACAACTATTTTCATGTAAGTGACACTGTGGTTGAATGTGGCTATGAAAAATTACTTGTGACAGATGTGGGGACTTTGTTGGCTGAGTTAATGTCACCATATTCCACAGTGTGACCCCCTTGTCTGTCCCACATGTCTTTTGTTTCTTCATCTTTAGGGAAGCTGCTCTGTTCGACATGGCGTCAGCTTCCTCGGTCCAAGTGGTGACAGTCATTGAGCCTCTCATTCAGTACAGCTCCAGCCTCTTCCCCGAAGGTATACGCACACCAGACATTGATCTTGAGCTGCTGTAACAGTGTAGTACACTTCCCCGGTGTGGTATCAATAAAGTTAATGTTATCTTATCCATGAGACAGTACACTTAACAAAATTAAAATGAACAAATCTTGTAGCATCCTTGGCCCGCCCAGGTTGCTGCTACACCCACTCTGGAAACAGATAATTTGAACTTTATTTGGAGTTAAAATTGAAAGTCATTGCACCTGCTGCAAAAGGAAATGCTAACAACTACTGCAAGTACAGTCGGTCAAAGTTGAACCAGGAAGTCTATGTGACAGTTTGGGTTGTTTTACTTTTCCAAATACATTTAGCTTACATGTGAGTTTGTTTAAAACCTCTCTGGTCATTTGACTGCTACTATTTCTTGCCCAGTTGAACTTCTTGTTCAGCAACGTCAAATCTCAACAATGCAATTAATGAGAACTATGATATTATTACCAATGGGAACAATGGCAAAAACTAAACAAATAAGACCCAAGTTGTTAAAATGAAATGCTGACTATTTGATTTAGCACTCATACATTTTATGCTTTTTTCCCCCCCTTTGTTTCGTTTTGGTCAGAAATATCCTTTGAGATTCCAGAACTTCCTGAGATCCCAGATGGAAGCCTGCCAGCTCCTGTTGCCCAGTCTCTGATGTCAGAGAAGGAAAAACTGAGCAGAACAATCTCCTCCTCTTCATCCACAACCTCCTCCTGCTCCTCTTATCACCTCCCTCTCTCAAAGACAAACAGGTACCTGTCGCTCTGTAAGAGCAGAGCTCACAAAATGAGTTAACAGTGCTGAATGAAATAACAGCACAATAATAACACACTTAGGCTGGGTTCCACCAACAATTCATTTTTAAACCCCGATTAAATCATGATTTAACTTTCAATTATGTTGGATCAAACCAGTTTAAAATGAAGAAAGATTAAATTTAACTCTTTAAACCTGCACTAGTTTTTACTCTAAACCTAGATTAAGTTTAATTCTGTTGCACCAAAACTTTAAACTTTAATTTAAAATTATAACTTTAAACTTACACTTTAAGAGGAGGTTTAACTTTTAATGGCTAAACTAGGCTGGTGTTAAGTATCCTTTTTAGCTAGCTAACAAACAATGTAACATTTTGTTGACTTTTTTGCAAGCTAGCAAACCGTAGTGTTTTGTTAACTGTTCAGCTAGTTAGCAAAGAATGTAACATTCTGTCAATTTTTTAGCAAGCTAGCAAACAACTGTAACACTTTTTTCTTTGTCAACCGTAGTGTTTTGTTAACTGTTTAGCTAGCTGGCAAACAATGTAATATTTTGTTGTGTAATACAGAAAAGCTGAAAATTATACTTATTTTATACTTACTAGGTCCTGACAGCACTTAAAAATATTATTTATTTATTTATTTATTTTTTATTTTGTGTAAGCAGCATTTCCATATTGATTAAAATCTATTCTAATTTTGGCTTACATCAGTAAACTTGGTTTTGGATTCACTGAACAGAGATTCGCTATCAATCTCATATTAAATTAATCTTTGTTGTTGCCACTCAGTCTTACTGTCTTTAGATTATGATGTTAGAGGGTTAACGCTGCCCTGGGTTTGCAAACTGGCTGCTACAACTAGCAGCATGAAATGACTGGAATATTTGGATCTCATTCCAGTATTTTTACAAAAAATATTAACTGTTGTCTGTTTCTTTACATCAGCACAGCCTCTCAGGACAGTGGTGGCTTCTTCCTGGTGAAATCTGGCTCTGTGAGTCGCAGTGGCACCTCCACATGGGGCAACCCTGTGGCTGAGGCAGCAGCATCAGCCCATCAAAACACAACATCCAGCAGTTCGTCCTCCGTCAATCCACCGTCAAACACTTCCGCTGCCTGTAGCTCAACAGCAAACCAGGGTCCATCCCAGCCTTCAGGTGTGATCAGGAGTCTCAGCCAGAAGCAGTGCTCGGATCAGGGCCAGCTGGAGCCAATTTTGGAGGCACCTCCAGACTCTCCCAAAGCAATGGTGAAGATCACCTCACCATATAAACGTAAGTCCAAGTCCACTGGGCCTAATGGCTGGTCAAACCTCTGATGCTGACTTGTTCAGCAACACAAGACACTCCAACACTTTCATTAATATGCTTACTTTATTGTGGTTAATTATATATTTTTCAATTGTCAAAACCCCAGTTCTTGGGGAAGCAGTAAGTGTAAACTATTTTTAGAATGTTTTCAGTGTTTTATCCCGCTGTCAGACAGCCTTCTCTGATGGCCAGTATATAAACCAAATATCTCTCCAAACCAACCAGAGTCCATTGGAAAAATCAGCAATTGTACACAGGAGAACACAGGAGTTGCTGGTCTTTTGCTGCTTTGATTGGTCAGTTTGTTTGAGTTTTTGTCTACCTTCAGTGTTTTAAAAGGTTAGTTCAGATTCGCCAAAGTCACACAGTAACACAAACAAAACAAACAAACAGATCGGTCAGAGGTCAGGAGCTCCTGTGTTCTGTGAGGCAAAATTACTGTTTATGTCCAAGGGGTTTGGTTGAGACAGAGAGTGTTTTTTATATCTGATATAACAGCAGTTTCCCATCAGAACTGACTGACAGCAAGTCAAAGCAGTGAAAGTATTCTCAACATAGAGTTATTGCTGAGATATTGCTTTATTTAGGTGGGGCTTTTTTAAGTGGCTAAGATAAACTTTTCTGCTGAACTATCCAAAGTACATTCTGTGCTGGTGTTCCTGCTGCTTCTCCAAACCGGGGTTGTTTTGACTGCCTTCTACAGTGGCTAATACAGTGACTACCAATAAGTACCTCATACAGCCCCACTTCAAATAATCCAAATGATCCCTTTAAGTGACTCAGAATGTTTTTTTCCTAAAGTAGCAGCAGCCCTTTCATTCATTTACTCTTGTTTTTGAGCTGAGGGCACAAACAATTGTGTAACGTCCTGTGCGGATTCTTTACTTCGACCCTTTTCCTCTCACAAAGTCAAAGAGGTGGCTCGTTAGGGTCGAGCTGACAGAGAAAAATAAATCTACAGCTTTCGTTGTAACAACCAGGAAGTACACAGGAAACAGGAAGTCTCCGACCACTGACCAAAATATCAATCTCTTGGGTCATGCGTCATCTCTCACATTGTTATAACAGCCTCACTGGGGAGGGTGAGGTTGAAATACTTTCCCTTACTTTCCCTCAAGTCTTCTCATCCTGACATGTTTGTCTGACGACAAAATGGATTCCCATGACGGTCCCAGACTGTTTCTTATTTTAATCTTACTGTTATCTGATGTGGGGTCAAAAAGTAGTGTTAAACTCATTTTACCATCACAATCCATGGAGTTATTTTATAATCCCAAGTACAAAGCACTTGGTAGACCATTTATCTCCAGCAACATTGAACAGCTCTTCAAATGTAAGCGTACTTTCTCTACCAGGATTGACTTTCTTTAGCAGAGGCCAGTCAGAGAAATGTTAGACTCCCTTCCTTCAACTTGACAGCAGAATCGTCTAAACACTAATGACCATCTAAAACTGGAAACCCAAGATCCAAGACACCATATCTATGTTCCACTGAGAAAATTGTAAGTCTGTAGATATAATATCACATTGGACTGTATGAATTATGTTTATCAGAATACATCTTTTTGTAAAACCAAACAAGGTTGTAGGTTTTGTTTCCACATTCGGGTGGATAAATATGAAGTGGTACATCTAGGCGTCCTCCCCCTGGAAATTCTGCGCGTCAAACAGACAAACAGGTTGTAACCATTGATTCTGAGGTTGCATACTCAGAATGTTTTTACAAATGTCACTTCTTTCATTCCAAATTGTTCATCTTAATTTAATCAATGTTTTGCTTAGTTTAATTCTTCTTTTAGTTTTATGTCAAATAGGCTGCATCTAATATTTGTATATTTTCTCGTCACACCTGTCTTTAAAATTCAGTGTAAACTGTGCGTTGATTAATGTACACTGTCTCTGGTAGATAAGTGGGATAGTCATCATAAATTAATCAAATGCTAAAATGTAAAGAAGAGTCACTGCAGCACTGTACCACTGTTAGAATATAGTGACAGTTTGAGCAAGTATGACAAACATTATTTTTTATAAACGTTACCTATTGAACCTTTAAATTCTGCTTTTTGAGAACATGTTTTGTAGTATTAGGGGTGTATCTTCCTGCTTATTTACACAGATACACATGTATTGTAGGTGACTGCTGTGCATCACGACCCTTTTCTTACTGTATTCGCTCCCAGTTGGCTTCCTTATAATTCCACTGTCTTTCTGTCCTTTTCTCATCCTCCAGCAAAAAGAACGTTCAACACGACCAAAGCTAACCAAGCTAATGACCAGGTGACAGTGCAGTTCTCTAAACCCAGACCCCCTGCACCTCCCAAGCTCCAGGCGCCTCCACCCCCCACCACAGCCCCGGCGGCTCCGGACACAAGGACCGTGCCAGTACCCGCACCCCGAGCTCAGCCGGGCAACCCCAAAAAGCCTACTCTGAAAAAGCCTGGACTCAGAGCCCCAAACTGCCCCCCACCACTTCCTCCACCCTCACAGGCAAAAGAGGTTCCCTCTATAGCACAGTGAGAAAAATGACGTCTCCAATAATCATGTAATTTTCTTGTTCACAAAGACAAACTTGTTTTGCCATTACTAACTAAAGTGGTTTAACTTTTCACCTCGCTGCAGTGATGTACAGATGTACTCCAGGAAGCCATGACATCACTGTTGGGTGTGGTTACAAAGTGCAACAAAGCACACTTCTAACCACACCCAGCTACACCTATAAGTGATGCTGGCTGTGGTCAGAGGTGAAGCCTGAGATTTTCAACCAGAGTGGCTGTCCAACACAGCCTTTCAGCCTGCATACATACAAGATTGTATTTGCCTGGTTGGCTAAAAGCAGCTGATACACGGGTGTATGTTGTGAAAGAAGTCTACTCTTGGATGTATTTGTATTGTTCAATATTGTCAATCAGTTCTGTTCAATATCTTCCAGAACTTATTTTAAGTTGAAGAGTTGCATCTTAGTTAATATTTCGGTCTACCAACGTTTCTGCAACCAATATCATTTATTTATTCTTCAGTTATCGATGTCCTATATTTCCCAGAATGCAAAGTAAGTACCGGAAATCAAGTCTTTCTGGTAAAATAAAAAAATAAAAACACAGCTACACAATAAATAAATCCAACACAGACTGCCAGTTGTCGTGATTTTAGGGTTGATTTTTCCATAAAGCATGGGAAAATATTTCATGAACTGAGTGAATAAAGCCCCATCCAGTGTCTTCTTTTCACAGCGGACAGCAGCTGTGGCGTGAATTCATGTCAGGGACAACATATTCCAACAGTGTCAAAAATAACTTTGCAACCATCTTTCAGGTCTACCTTTAAGGGTTTTGGGTGGAATATTCCTTTAACGCAAGATAGTACAGGTGAACAGGGTAAATATATTTAACTAATATATCACTGTCAAACTTCCCCATTTGATTACTTTCATTAAGGCAGTTATTTTTTGTGATAGTTTTTAAATTTTATGTTAGATGTGCAAATTAGGCTTCTAATTAAATATGAAATAATTTGCCTACATTTTTCAAAATAGAGATCTGAACTAAAATAAACAGGGAGGTCATGTGATGGACGCAAAATAGTCCCAAATCTCAGAATTTAAGCATGAAAAAGCAATATTTTGTGTCTTGCCTTAAACCAACCTTAAATGTTAAATAAACACAAATTCCACCTAACTAAAAACATCTTTATTGTCACTTTATATCATCATAGTATATCATTGGTACTGACTGCAGCATGTGGATGTGAATTGCACTATGTACTGCAGGTGCTCATACTGTAATTACATATTTATAGGAGGTCAGTCGATATCTTCATGTACATTTGTATAAAAGAACATATAAATGACAATTCTTCTATAAAAAGCAATACAGGAGTCAGACTTCATAATCATAAAAGGTGCACGGAGTATCTATATAAAAGGTCTGCAGCAAAAAATATATGGTTTAGGCTTTTG
The DNA here is from genome assembly GCA_027495735.1 of Lutjanus campechanus. Classification (NCBI taxonomy): domain Eukaryota; kingdom Metazoa; phylum Chordata; class Actinopteri; order Lutjaniformes; family Lutjanidae; genus Lutjanus; species Lutjanus campechanus. The sequence continues at coordinate 7,856 of JAJHUR010089564.1, forward strand.
TTGCAACTAGCAAATCCTTGTCATATTCCCTCAGTCGACGTAGTTTAATAACTCAGGTGTTTGAATTTCTCTGGGTTATTGAGGCCTGAGATTCCACATCTCATACTTCCCTTTTTTGTTTCATTGTAGTGTTCCTGAGTGAAAGTTGACAAGAAACGGTAGTGACCATTGTAAAAAATGCTGTAATAAGATTACATATTTTTTTCTAATCCCAACTTTCTCTCTGTGTTCTTATTAGTGACCAAGCGACGTATTACAGAAACTTCCTATCTTAGTTATCTAAGTTAAGAAAGGTAAAGTCTAAGGTACGATTTGTTTGGTATTACAGATGTAAATCCTTACTACCTTCAGGAATCCTATCTCATCCTGTCTTATCTCAGGTGAGGAAATCCTATATAATATTTAGGATTGTCGGATTGAATATTATTCAATCCAACATCGCTTGACAACTATGTCTGTTACCTAGCAACCAACACCACTTTTCTCGTCTCGCTGAGCTTAACGTTATTGTTTTGTTTTTTTCATCATCGAAGCATCAAAACATACATTGAGACATACAAAAAATGGAGCAAAAATAGCAACTTCAAGACACATGAGTTAGAGGTTTTGGTAACATCTGTAGAGAAATCAAAAGATGTTCTTTTAGGGAAATTTACAACAATGCTAACCCAGGAGATAAAACAAACGTGTGTGAGTGTGCTAAGATAGCAGACAAAGTCTCCACCGTATCCGACTTATGGATTAAACAAGTTAGCAAACACTACCATTAGCTACTGTCAGCTAACACTTCAGTTAGCTAGTTAGTAAAGTAGCTAGTACCACAGGTGGATAAGTGAAAATTAGATTTAGTGAAGTTAGGATAGGAACACTGAGCATCTGTTTATCTTTTACTAAATCATGCCTTATACGTTAATTACCATGTGCAAGTTGGAAGTTTCTGTAATACGGCCCTGGGACTTGCACTGAGGATCTCTTCCCCTTGTGTGCGAGGACGTGTGTAAAGTATAAAGTGGCTGACTTTGGCTTTAAAACTTCTACTGAGTGATTCTGTTGTTTTCCTTTGAGACGACATCAACCACATTCTCTGGCACATCTTCACTTTCCACGCCTCCTCTTTGCTTCAGTCTTTTTTAAGACATGACCTTTTAAAAAAAAGCTTTCTCCCTTTCTGTGCTGAGTTTGGAAACTTGCAGCATCAAGTCTTTCATTCCTCTTAGATACATTCAGCAACAATTTTGCATCAAAACTGTACATCCTTGAAGCGTGATTGTATAGAAGTAAAGGATCCAATATTAAGGACGCTGGATTCACGTTGTAGTTTTCCTGGTCATCCTGTCAGAAGAGCCAGCCTCGTTGACCATAACAAGATTATAGATGATTGATTTGATTGGAGTTCAAACATCTTTGATTCGCTCAGCTCAGACTTTGATTTCATCCTCGTCGTCCATGTAACTGTAGGATATATTCTTCTTGACGCCATAGTGGCGTGCAAGCACATCTGTAGCACTCTGGAACCGCTCACTCTCCATCACCATCCCCAACCTCACTCGTTCAGGAGATCCCATCACCACATCAGGTACTTTAACAGAAAGCCCGACTCCGTTCACCTCCGACACGCTCCCCTCCTCCTCCCATTCTGCCCCATGCGGACTCTTCCTGCCCCCGCAGTCCTCCCTCAGCAGGGAATCCACGTACGAGATAGTAGCTGAGTCCATCTCTGATCCCTCATTGGTCATCCAGCACGCTGACCCCGCCTCCTCTCCCTCCCAGACGTTGCCATGCTCCTCCGCGTGGCCGCCGATCAGGCCGAACACCTCGCTCATGAGGGAGGGGCCGAGGTCGAAGGTGAAGGTGTCCAGGGAGGTGAGGGAGGGGAGGGAGTCAGAGTAGGCGGTGGTTGTGGGTTTGGGTTCGGAGGTCACGATGGAGGTGGTGCAGGTGGATAAGATGGCGTCGGCAGGGTCGGTCAGAGAGCCGCGGTGGATGTTGGGGGAGCAGGAAGTGGGGAGGGAGATGGAAGGCTGCTGGCGCTCAGAGCGGGAGAGACGAGGCAGAGTGACGAAACCAGACTCCAGACCTGAGGAGGAGACACAGATAACGACATATGAATGCATATGAAGCATTTGTCTAAGTGGTTTGTCTTATGAACTTTTTCAACTGTGTTATTCTACTTTTTAAAGTAGATCGACATTTTGGGAAATATGCTCATTTGCTTTCTGATTAAAGTTAGACGAGAAGCTTGTTACCACTCTTGCATTAGTCCGTAAGTATGAAGCTACTGCCATGTGATATGGGCTTAGCTTGACATATAGACTGGAAACAGGGGAAACAGCTAGCCTGGTTTTGTCCAAAGAAAAAAGAGCCTACTAACAGCCCTAAAGCTCACAAATTAACGCATTATATCTTGTCCATTTAACATGTACAAAAACCAAGGTAAAAACAACAAGTTATGGTGAAGCAGCAGGATTCTGTTTTGCTTGTTCCGATACCGACATCAGTATTGCACATGCGTCTGATACTGCCTAAAATGCTGGAGCAGGTGTCAGCAAATACCCAAGTCTATGCACTGATCCAGTTACACATAATTTATTAGCCCCAGAATGGGATCCTGCTACTTCCCATCAACATCCGGCAACTGAGTCAGGCAGTGTATCAGATCAACCAATTAAGTTCAAAGTTCAGCTTTTGGAATCCATATCAGGAAGGAAAAAATGGTACTGGAACATCTTTATAAGAAATAATACAGAAATAGTAGTAGTCCTGTAACCACAATTTGTTCTATATACCTCAGTTGTTGTTTACTTTGGGACAAAACCAGACGAGCTCTTCCCCATGCTTCCAGTCTCTCTGTGTTATGCTAAGCTATGCTAAATAGCTGCTGGCAGTAGCCTCATATTTACCTTACAGACATGAAGGAGTATGTGATCTTCTCAAACGCCAGATAGACACACCAATATCAGCTGTAAGCAAACAACTGGACACAAGGAAATTTTGACCAAAAAGCAGCAACATCTTTAAGGGATCAGACTCAAACCTAAAATTTCATTAGCTGATATATTTGAAAACAATCCTTAAGTATGAATCAGAATATCATGGAGTCACATTCTTAACATGGTTCACCCAACAGGGGGCAGTGTAAACCCATCTGAGAGAACATCCTGTCTGACAAGCCAACAAGCCCCATCCAGCAGAGTGCTGAGTTGTGCAGCTCTGTGCACAGTGAATCATCTGCCCGGCTCTGCCAGATCACTTAACAAGTCACACACTCACACAGTGCTGTCTTCATGACCCAAACGGGTAAAATTAGCCTACCACAGCACCTCTCAATGCCAGCCATAAAAGGGCCAAGAGTCTGGAGGTTTTTCATACCAACCAAAGAAAACAGCATCTGATTTCACAGATTAACGCGCTTTAACCAGAGAGTAAGAAAGACGTAATCAGAGAAACCAGCTAATGGGGGATTTGGTTGGATGAAAGCCTGCAGACTCTTCTATCCATGTGTCATGAGGAATAATTACTGGCGAGTAAAATAGCTTCAGTTATCACGCCAGAAGTAAGTGGGGCATTATGTGATTTTTGTTGAAGACTTCAGATAAAAATGTCTTTACTTCTAACACTCAGACAGATTTAGTTACTTACTCTTGATGATCCAAAATGTAATTATATTCCAACAATTAAAATACTCAGTCAGATGTTCGGATCATTTAAATTAATAGTTTGTTGGGAAATGCTCTGAACTGATTTCTTAGCGAGAATGATATGAGAAGATTGATATCACTCTCATATCTGTATGTTGGCTGGATCTGACTGTTTGACCTGAATGGAACAGGACCTTAATTAGTATCATTGGCAACACCAGTGTTTACCCTACTATTTCATATCAATATGGCTGCCACGGAAAAGCCAGGTTAGTTGTTTTACATTTTCAAATTTTTGTGCTAAGCTGAGCTAACCTTCTAGCTGTGAACTCCCTAAAAACTTGGTATCTCACCCGGATGGGTGTGGTTTTGCAGGGCGTAGCAATGCATGCTTTGGTGAGCTCTGTGACCGCTTTAACCTGTGCTCTAGGTACACACATACAATATGAGATCACTTTATTTAATGCATATCAAGTATGAAGGCATATATACTATTTGAGATTTCATCTATGGTCAGATAAAAGTCATTTGAAGTTCTGCAGGGAAGTATAATGTTAGTCACGGTTGCAGCCGTGGCAGCAGTACAGTAAAAGTTACCCAATGAAAGCCAACAGGAACACTCATCAGGCACATAGCATTTGCAGGATGTAAGGCACCACCCCCAGGTGAAGCATTTAGAGTCCCCTCCTGGCTGAGTGGTGTCGAGCATTTTTCCCAAAATTTTAAACTATTTTGTTGATAGTAATATGTGAAGAAAAAGTTAGTGATCATGTTAAAAATGATAACGTTCGAGAAATTAACTTTCCTCTGTGTTGCATTTACATAAAACAGATGCTTCGTATACACAAACGCGCACGCGCGCACTCACACACACGCACACACACACACACACACACAGTGGAGGTCAGACTGTATGAGCCATGACTGTGGTGTTAATGTGGGTCATTCAAACAGCCTCTCAGACAGCTTGCTGCCAGCTCTGTCTGGATCTCTGTGTTATCACTGCGAGCGCTGTTGATAATGAGCCAAGGTGATTCATAAGGACATCTGGGGCAAATCTGTCTTGATTACTGGGTAAGAACTGATGGATGAGTTTCACTGCAGCTCAACAGACGGGCCATAACTTCTGTGCAGTTTCCAGTTAACACTGGTTAACTCATTTGACCTTTGCCCATGTGTTTCACTTTGTTTAGCAACAGTGCCATTTAATTTCACCATCTACCCTTAATCTTAGGGACAATTTTGGGATTTGGTTATGTGCTTTTCTTGATCCCCGCATGACTGGGCAAAAATAGATGGCATGACATCATGCCGAGAGACTCCCAGTGAAGATATGCGGGACTTTTTCAGTGATCCGAAACACTGATGGTGTTAGTCCCTCAGAATGAAAGAGCAACAGCTTCTTTTAATAATTTAAACAGCAGAAATCCATTGTGAAACAGTTAAACACAAACAGAAGCCTCAATAGACCAGTCACAATGGATCTTGTCTAACTTGTCTAACATTAATGGAGGTTTTTTGCTCATACTATGCTCTCCATCTGCGCATACTGAATACAAAAAGTTTAAGAACTAATCACTAATAGTATTAACAGCCAGGATGGTTGACTTTGGCCTCCCAGAGAAGCAGAAGGAAGTTGTGAACACCTGGTAAAGTTAATATGGCAAACTTGTTGTTTATTAACACATCCAGCAGACACAGAACAACTTAAGCATTCATTATGGAATCATGTAATTCGAACATAGTGGGTTCAGCAGAGCTTCTGAAAACTACTGCCTTCTGCATCTGGAAATGAGACTGAAACAACAGTGCCATAAACCAAAACATTTGACCTTTTCTAAGTCCTGCCCCTTTTCGCTCTGTGCACCAATAAGAGTTGAGCAAGCTCGGTACCTTGCGGAATGTCCATCAACTATCTCCTTTCTTGTTTCCTGTACTTAGACATGCTATGTGCTTGGCTTGTCTATGTTGAAAAGAAAAACAAATTTTGAAGATGGTTAAAAGATGCTGCTGGGGGACCTGCAAAAGCGACTTATAGTCACATCTTAAGTTAGCTAATGTTAGCACAATGCTCGCTAACAAGGTACCTAATCTACATCAATCATTAGCTAGCTAGTTAAATCTGATAGCCAAGGTTAACAAATCTTTAGCTAATTGCCTAGCTAATCTACATCAATCGTTAGTTAGCTATTCAGCTAGTATTTTACTACCATTAGCAAACTTAAGATGTTCATACATATGTGACTTTTATTAGTGCTCAAGCTACATCTTTTCACCATCTTCAAAATTTGATGAGCCAAGCACATGGCATATCTATAAAAAACGGGCGAGGAGAAAGCTGACGGAGGTTCCACAGTGGTACCAAAGTTGCTCAACTGTTACTGGAGCACAGAGCAAAAAGGGTCAGGACAAAGGAAATGTCAGTTGGCTTAAGGATGCTAAAAAGCTCTCTATAACTAAGGCTGGGTAATAATTCTCTGGTTTGTCACTATGACCAACCCTTTTCATACTTGTTTGATCCATTGTTGATGTAAAAATATTGATTATAGCAGCATGATGCCAAAAAATACCACAATACTCACCATAAGAGCTTTTCTTCTCCTCTGGCGTGCTCTGAGAACTGGGGAAGAGCACTTTGGTGGTTGGACTCCCATTAGGCATATCCACATCCAGCCTTGGAAGGGAGATGGCGTTCTTGATGATGGGAGAAATGGCAGGAGGCGGTGGTGACAGATCCTTGGACAATTCTCTGGGCCTGTTCTCAGAGCCCCGCCTGATTTGACGGAGCGTCCTGGAGAAGAATGCTCCGATCTTGTTGTCGGGGCTGGAGACAGAATCCGTTTCCCCGTTGTTCCCATTGGCCGTGCCTCCGTGGTTGCTGAGAAAGGAGGTGTCCCCAAACACGTCGCCGCCACGACCCACGTGCATGGTGTGGCGGAAGTCACCCAGAGGAGGGCTGATCATTTCCAGCGTGAGGTCGCCTTTATGGCGACGCTTGCTGTGGGAGTGTGTGACCAGACCTTTTAGGCCGGACAGCTTTTCCTGAAGATTCATGGTCAAAAGGTGACTGAATATTTCTTGCAAATGGCTTTTAATCCCAGTGAATTGAAAAACTGAACTAGTTGAACTTTTCTCCTCTTAGATTTATGCCAAAATCCTTGACAGTTCAGCAGTCCAACGTAAGGACTTAAAAAATTGCTCTGAAAGGTTATTCCAAGAAACCGTGTAATTTCTAAAGCTGAAATGCTGATCTCCAGACCTGCAGCGCCAAATAGTTCACTGGAATATTATCTCTGTTTATCATGTGCATGCCAAACTCTGTCCCACTCTTTGTAGCTCGTTGTTATGCATAGCTGGCTGAATTAAACGGACATAAATTGAGGAGAACACTGTGCAGTTGTGTTCCTGGAAGCAGCCGGGCCAGTTGGAGTGGAGTGTGGTCAGGTCGGCTGGTTTCCCCCGCTTGCCTTGGGCTTTGGCTTTGTCGACATCAGCTCAGAAATAGGTCTGAGTCCAGCTGCAAACGGCTCTGCGGTTGCACCCTGGAACCATCTATCAAGAGTAAAAACAGACAAAAAGCATCTATCTTTAAAAAGGAGACTGGGATGTATTTGATTTTGAGGGATGTCGAGAGAAATGCATGACATTTGCAGTTTATTCTGTGGAAGTTGAGATATAGTGAGAGACCACTGTGCTTTACTCCTCTGAAAGCCGAATGTAGTTGTAAAGTAACCTCACTGCATTTTGGACAGATCCATCTTTCCGCAGGTTTTCAGGATTCCACGTTCCAAAGGTCCACTGGTCTGGAACCATCTAAATTTAGACCACAGTCACTCCTCTGTGCAACAAACCAAAGTCTGCTTCTTATCCATAAAATGGGTGGACTTTCAGGGAATTCCTGCTTCCATTTTGTCCTGCTTTGTCTAGCGTGAAGGTTACACAAAGTTCATTTTGCATTTCGCTGAAAAGACTTATCACACTTTTAAAGCCGTGCAGCAGACCTCCTTGAACAGGCTTAGATTTGTTTATAAACAGGCAAAGTATGCTCGGCGAGATAGGAAGAGATAATGAATATTTACTGATAAGAAAGTCACTGCTGCTACTTAGCTGCACTGACTGACTGCCTGTGTATGGAGCCCAGACACTGTCAATAGTGTAATAGAAGTAAAAGACTATCAAATGATTAAAAATGGAATGCATTAACTATTTATACTATAATTAAATTGTAGTGTGAAAAATATAAAACTTTGTACTTTTTTTTTTTTTTTTTTGGTAAAAAAAAGAGACAATCTTTGCTTTGTTTTCCTGTCACCAATATGTTGATGAAATAAATTAGAACTCTTCTATTCTACTTATCTATTTCTATTTCTATTTCTATTTCTATTTAACAAATTTTTGGTTTTAACGCAAGTCATTTATGTATACCTCATTTTCTACATGCAGCTATTGCTATTTTCATTGTCTGTTTTTAGGATCAGCAGTGCAATTGGAGGATTGTGTGAGTAGCTTAAAGCTATATACAGTGAGCACAAGCCTTTTCAGGTAGCTACCTAGCTGAAGTGAACTTTTGTGCAGGTAGTGTTAAAAAGTCATATACTGCTGGAGTTTTACCAGAGATGATGACTTTAGCCTCAACTTGACAAAATCAAAAAGGACTTGCAACTCAACTTGGACTTCAACACCGATGACACCTGTGACCTGGAGTCACTTCCCTTTATTTCATGAATCAACCTGTGTTAACGCTATTCATTCTCAGCAAGTTAACACTTAGTTCCCAATATCCACTTCGTCTGAACCAATCTGATAGCATCCAAAGAAGCTGCAGGAGAGAATGATGAAGATTTGCGAGTTATGTTATTGAGCTCCAGTACTGAGTCCCAGTTGGAAAAAAAATGATACCAAAGATAATTTTGTTCCTGTACAAAAACTATGCAATGACTTGCTCCCACGTCTGAGCGTTACTGTACAAACTCTTGTAACAGTGGCTTAAGCGTTCTGGCTAACACTAATAAAGTAAGCTAGCAAACATGAATTAGGATTCTCAGACATCATACTTCTGTCTCCATAATATTATTTTTATTAGTTGCAACATTGTGCCGCTTCTCTCTTTTTCACCAACTGACTGGAGGCTAAAGAAAAAATGTAAAGCTTTATATTTATTTTTACACATCATTTTAAATATGACCAATAGTATTATTAATTCATGTATCCAGTTATATTTGTAACCTGACTGACAGCCTTTTACTGCCTTTCATCGGTTTTGGAGTCTCATCCCTCCGAAAGTCTGTAAGTCTGTAATGAAGGCAGACAAAAAATTGGCCTTTTCTCATGTGTTGTTCTTTGCCAGCAGAGTAATGGATATCCAATTCTAAAATATTTTGATAGCATAAGGCAGCCCTGACAAGGACCTCTGGTTCTCTTTAAAAGCTTTCCACTGCAGCAGCTAAACGTCGGCGGGCCTCCCACGCATGCACGGCCCCGTCTGGCTTCATTAATGACCTGCTATGGTTCAAGGGATGGGGATTGCGTCAGGTCCAAGGCAGCCCTTCTAATTTGCTGCTGACCGCAGTCCCAGGCCCTCCGCTCCACTTCCCCTGGCTGGCGTTTTAAGAGGGGCATCTGGGAGCGGAGAGGGAGGAAACACGCCACATACCAGCACCGAGCACAGCCATATCAAGGCTCACAAAGGGACGCCAGGGACCAGTATAACCGAGGTGTGATGTCGAATCTAATACGGCGTGAGCCTGCAGGGACCTTGTGCTCGTTCCCATGAACCACGCTGAAGTGACAGGCCACCACTCTGGTTACTCCCCAGTGAGACAGCGGTCACAGACACAATGGCACTATGGGCTTCACAATAAGGGCAAATTTTGTCTGGCAGTATCAAGGGGTAAGAGGATTACTTTAAAAATATATTCCAATACAATTTATTGATTTCCTGTTAAAAATTGTAATTGGTAACCTAATCCAATTATTAAAATATTAAAGTAATGTAACTTGATTACTTTCCATTACTTTTGGATTACCTCAGTACAAAATGGTGATATTGTTTCGCCTTAAATAATCTTTTAAAAATGTTATAATCAAAGGCTTCATTGTCAATACAAACATAAATACGTTATCAGTGCAATGAAATTCTTAGTTTACTGTGCTTCATTCATTTATTTTTAATAAAAAAGAGAACAAGAAAATAAGAAACAAGAACAGTAGTAGCAGTAGTAGTAATGACAGGTTAGCTATCTAAGACTGGATTTCTGTGTAGCCAACATCAGAGGTTGGTCGGTTTAGCTAACGTTAACAGTTAATCTGTTTAGCTAACATTAACGGTTAGGGTTAGTGTAAATGTTTCTTTAAACTAAATGTTGAGTTCTTGAATGATGAGAGTATTTTCACAGCTAAAGGCAGAACTCTCACTGTACTGTAATGTTCATCTGTTCTATTTTTTCACTAGAGAACACAATAATGAATTGTTTGTAAAATTAGCTTGTTTCACTGGGACCAGAGCAGTCCTGTGAGACTTGTAAAGTGTAATGTGTGCGCACTACATGTGGTAGTATATTGTATGTGTTTACAATTGTAATGCAGCTAAATAAGCCCTCTTTTTTCTGTACTTGTAATGGAAAGCAGTTACTCTTTTTTGTATCCTAATTATGCAATCCCGTTACATGTCATCTGTTACTCACCAAGTCTGGTTATATCACGGTTTAACAAGAAAAACCTCAGTCTAATGGATAACCTACAGTATTACAGGAATGCACACGGGGCCATTAATTACTCTGACTGTGTGTTTACGGAAAGCTCTGGTGTTTTGTCTTTGTCTGTAATCCCGTTAAAGACCTTTGACCACAGCTCTGAGGGGGTCGCTCCCTCCGAAACCACTTATGTATCTGGACCCTCCGGGCAAAGCTCATTTTATCTACACATATGTTTCTATCCTACTGAACTGTCCTTCCCTCCTCTCTGTGATCCCTCTCTGCACTTGCTCCACTGTTTTCTGAGTTACACAAATACAGCAGCCAGCACCCTCAGGCGTCAGATAAAATTGCCTTGAAGACACCACAAAGACAAAAACTCCAATATTTTGAGTCTTTAGAAGGTAATAAGTTTAACGCTATAATCCCAGTAGCAGGCCGCCTGCCTGCGTCTTGGATATCAGAAAAAAATATGGGACCTCTCGACAGGAGGGACTTGGACGTACCCTGGATTATCCTCTAATCCTTCATCTCCTCCGTTACCCCCGCAGGGCGCCTCTTTTTGGGCAAGGCCTGGCTGCTACCGCCCTGGTCGGCTGCTCCGCTGGCTCTGATTTCTGTCAGAGAAGAAATAAAATACAAAATGAGTTTGAGGGAGGGAGAGAGTCCATTGGAACTGAAGCGAGGCTTGGTGAGAAGTGATGGAAGGAAGCAGGGGATGAAAAAAATTAAGTTTCATTTTCACAAAAAGGAGTGAAGGGGGAGGATGGCAAATCTTGGCAGAAATAGAGATGACGGGAATGAATGGAGGGAAGGTCAGATGGGGAGAGGAAACGAGGGGAATAGGATGTGAGAGGAGGACCTAAGAGAAAAGAAAAGATACAGCCTGAGGAAAAAATATCACGACTGAGACGTAAAAGACCCAGTAAGATTTCGGTGAATGAAATCAGAGAAATATGCAGTTTAGAAACACATATTATCACCACTATTGTCACTAATAAGCATCACAATCTTACCTATCTTCTGAACATTTTTAGCTCTACTAGCAGCAACTCAAACTATTCGATGAGTTGTCATCCAATATGTGGTTCCCAGAAGATAAATCCCAATGATTTAGTGATCTGCTGGCTGCTCCTCTAGTGTGACCGTGAGGTTGACATTTTTCTTTTTTGGTGAAATATCTCAACAGCTTTTGAACGGATTGCCATGAAATTCGTTACAGACATTTATGTGACCCACAGGATGCACTGTAATAATTTTGTTGATCCCACATCTTTTCCTCTCACACCATGATCAAATGTAATAGTTTGCTTTGTGACCAAATGCCTGCAGAGCCAGTAAAATTCCCATCAGCCGCAAATATTTTATAGTAATTAGCAAATGTCATGCTAAAGACAAAATTATACAGCTGCATCTACAAGAAAGCAAGGGTCTGCGTGACTTATATTTTATCACCAGAGGGTGTACACCTAGGCTCTGTATCAAGCCCCCAAGAAGTGTGGCAGACTTTGAAGTAAATTTGACATAGTGGCCAAACTGTGTGATGACAGGGTCACATGATGCAGAGCAGTCCATTCAGTCCAATAACATTTGGAAAGTCTAGAAGATCTGCATGATTAAATCATTTTATCTCTATTCAGTTTAGCAGAGGGCTAAACCCTAAGTTAGCAAGCGGAAGTCTCTATGGGCTGCACGATGCAGAAGCATTTATGGAACAGCAAGGTCACTGTAAACCCAAAAGTCAGCTTCATGTGCCACTGAACAGTTTTTGAAGGAATAAGTGAAGGCCTGCATGCATGCTCTGTATGGACATCCAGGTACCAGCTGTCCCTGCGTGTCCATTTTGAAGTGTACTCATGTACATGCATGTTAGCATGCTGCCATAAGCATTTGAATAAAAGCACTGCACAAAACCACAGTGTGACTGCAGACTCAGCCTTGTTATCGTGCCTTTTGTCTCACAGAGTCTTGCGACTTTTGTAACTTGTCAATTCTGTTGGGAATTTTGTAAATCAATGCATAGTTTCATTTTCACCCTGATGTTTTTGTTGTTCTAACAGTAGTGTATTGGATTTCTGTTTTCATGACAATAAACTTACACCCGCATCATTCTTGCTCTATCAGGAGTGTAATCAGGGAACCCATCGGCTATTGTCCGAGGGCGATCTAGCCTCTGGGGCAATGGCCAATGTTTCGTAGCCAGCGGATATCCAATCCAAGACTTCCTTTTTCCATGCGCCCATCATTGTTTACGGTTGAAATAGCAACTTGAGTCATGAGAATGGAGTTTAAGGCTAATCTCTATAAAAAGATATCTGCATATGAATGAATAAAAAGCTAAATCGTCATCAGACCATATCCAGTGGGTTCCTAGGCTGCATTTTGGCCCAAGACGCCCACTTTTTGTCAACCTCCACACAACCAAAGCCCACCAAACATGACTGGTCAGTACTGCCTGGACAAAAACCAAAATGCTTCAGACTCCAAAATCTTTTATCTTCTTTAAATATTCCGCAGATATATGTTCATGGAGATGTCAGGCACTGACATGAATGCTGTACTAGACAAATCTGAACAGATCTCCAAAGGTGGTGAGAGATAACTGTATGAAAGCTGTTGAAATGAGACATCAGTAAGCTAGACTCAAGCAGTGTTGGTGGGAAAACATTTTTTCTTTTACAACCCCAGTTTGTGATAAAAATGAGAGCATTTCTGCACTCAAACTTCTGCTCAGTCCATCTTTTTGCTGCAGCTTTTTAGTTGCTTTCTTTGGGCAACTCACCATTCAGGGGATTTCGGCGCATTCATACATCACAGACAGGCTCAATAAAATATTTCCATGTCACTATGTACAGTATTTGCTTGAGGTGGCTTTGCTGGATATAAACCAGAGTAACCACAGTCTAATAGGAGCCGTGTGTGTTGTGTGTTGTGTGTGTGTGTACGAACACATTCCTGAGCAGAGCATCGGTCGGTGGAGTCTTTCTCTCGATTACGACCATCAAACATCCCTCTTCTCAACCTCAGCCCTGATTGAAACCACGTTTTGGTCTAAACCATCTTTTCTTTTCTTTTTTGACATTCTCTCTCTTTCTTTCTCTTTCTGCTTGTCTCAATTTTTTTCCTTTTCATTTCTTTTTCATCCTTGTCCTCTAATATTTTATTTCATCTCTTTAATTGTGTCTTTTATCCTCTCTTTTTCTCCTTTCCCCTCCCTTTATTCTGAATCTTTTCTGCTCTTTGTTTATTCCTCCTCAATCTCTTTTCCTTTTTTTTCCTGTCCCCTAATTGCTCTCTTCTTTTCTCCCTTTCATTTCTTTTCTTTGCCTCTCTTTGAGTGTCTTGACTGGCTTAAGGAAGGCTGAAACAGCTGTTGGGCCCACACAGGCACACACGCACCCATTAATCTCGATTTCTGATGACTTTAACTCCAAAATGTTTACTCTGCTGTAGTTTGTCTTGAGTAAAATCAGCAATAGACTTTGTGTTTCACTGTAGGTCTTGCCCTCCCTCCTCTGGCCCTCTCTTCTCATGTCCTTCAGTCACTAACCCCACTAACCAGGTGAACAAACATACAAGATAAGGCTGCATTTTTCAGGCTCACCCTTTGACTTTCAATTATGTTCCTATTTTCACCGTCCATGCTCAGTCTGAATCCAAGCAAAACACAGCTACACTTCCTCCTCAGCCAAGAAAACATTTTCATGCTTCAACAAATATCCATACTCTCCGAGGCTCCCTACTTCCTGTATCTGCTGGGACTGGCAGTCCCAATTTGCCCTCTTTGTTGCCTTTCTTTTAGGGTTTATATCTCTTCTGTGCTCATACATAAATCTGTCTTTTCTTCTCCCTTTCTTTTGCTCACACATGCACATTCCCTCTCTCTTTGTTTGATATTTGCCATATTACATACATAGTTTTAAAATGCTCAGTTTACCTGAACCAGAAAGCAGTGACATTTTTTGTTTGTTTTTTTCCCTGCAAAACATCCAGCTCTGTACATATCATGAATGTAAGTCTTTAAAGGAATAGTCTGACATTTTGGAAAATAAACTTGATGCTTTCTTGCTGAGAGCTGATGAGAGGATAGACATTACGATAAAGGGATAGGTTACGTTTAATCAGTCGGTCATTCATTCATCAGGATGATTATCTGGCATTTTGAGGTAATCGACATCAGCCAATTCCTGGTCAGTCTGGTTGCTGTGGAACAACTTTACCGCTCCACCTTGCAAGTTTGGGGAACTCAAATGGGTCAATTTTGCTGTTTTAGATGTGTTTGGCTGACTGATTTGGTTGCATTTGGACCGAACCAAGCTAGCTGTTTCCCCATTTTTCAAGCCTTTGTGCTAAGCTAGACTAACAGATATGAGATAATGTTTTATGATTTTTTTTTACTCTGAACAGTATCTATTGGGCTCTAAGAGACACCAAATCACCCACATGTTGTCTGTCTATGTTCTTATCACTTCCAACGACGGCACAAAAATATCATGTCATATTGAAGTTTCACACTGTGTAGTTTCAGGAGGAACAAGGAATGGTGGAGACCAGCCAGAGCGGTGGAAACTTTACAATCGTCCACATCAATCATCATCTGAAAAGTTCACATGCAGTCAAAGTTTGGACTGCAGCCAGTCAGCAAACAGACCTCAGCCTATCCCTGTTTTTTAAACTTAAATGTCATGGTGGCTTGGTCAAAAAAATGACCTCTTTTTTCACCCACACATTCCACTAAAATCTGCTTCCTAAAATATCTTACGTGAGTTTTAAACTACTATGGTAACGACTTTAAGTTTGGGAAGTTTCACTCCACACAACTGACAGCAGTGACCAGCTGGCTGCTGATGGACAAGTCAACCAGTGTCAGACTCTTAAAAACTTGAGGTCTTCCTTTACTTGAGGGTTGTTGTTGTTGTTGTTGTTGTTGAGATGAGTGAGTTGTGACCATTTGGTGATGATAGACCATGATGGAGCACATTTCTCAACATCATCATGTGTGGCAAAATAAGAGAAAGAAAAAAAAAAAAAAAC
>JAJHUR010089564.1:23239-44173 GCA_027495735.1 Lutjanus campechanus
CCTTCAGTCACTAACCCCACTAACCAGGTGAACAAACATACAAGATAAGGCTGCATTTTTCAGGCTCACCCTTTGACTTTCAATTATGTTCCTATTTTCACCGTCCATGCTCAGTCTGAATCCAAGCAAAACACAGCTACACTTCCTCCTCAGCCAAGAAAACATTTTCATGCTTCAACAAATATCCATACTCTCCGAGGCTCCCTACTTCCTGTATCTGCTGGGACTGGCAGTCCCAATTTGCCCTCTTTGTTGCCTTTCTTTTAGGGTTTATATCTCTTCTGTGCTCATACATAAACTTGTCTTTTCTTCTCCCTTTCTTCTGCTCACACATGCACATTCCCTCTCTCTTTGTTTGATATTTGCCATATTACATACTCAAGTTTTAAAATGCTCAGTTTACCTGAACCAGAAAGCAGTGACATTTTTTGTTTGTTTTTTTCCCTGCAAAACATCCAGCTCTGTACATATCATGAATGTACGTCTTTAAAGGAATAGTCTGACATTTTGGAAAATAAACTTGATGCTTTCTTGCTGAGAGCTGATGAGAGGATAGACATTACGATAAAGGGATAGGTTACGTTTAATCAGTCGGTCATTCATTCATCAGGATGATTATCTGGCATTTTGAGGCAATCGACATCAGCCAATTCCTGGTCAGTCTGGTTGCTGTGGAACAACTTTACCGCTCCACCTTGCAAGTTTGGGGAATGTCATGTTTGTTTCGAAACCTGTACTGTAACTCTCATGCATCCTGCTATAAAGTTTGCCTAAATTTCCTCAGTCACCATTGTCTTTTCTAAATGTTAACACATTTCTCCTATCCTAATTTTAATCCAATGTTTATCTCTATTTCATTAATCAATTAGGTATTTGTTTTGATATGGACATTATATATAGGCCATCAGCCATTATGTTGGTCAACCACTGATAGATACCACTCTCATATCTGTATGATAAAATAGAGGCTAAGCATTAGCTGCTTGGCTTAGCACAAAGACAGGAAAAAAGGGGGAACAAGATCAAATGGGTCAATTTTGCTGTTTTAGATGTGTTTGGCTGACTGATCTGGTTGCATTTGGACCGAACCAAGCTAGCTGTTTCCCCACTTTTCTAGCCTTTGTGCTAAGCTAGACTAACAGATATGAGATAATGTTTTGTTATAATTTTTTTTACTCTGAACAGTATCTATTGGGCTCTAAGAGACACCAAATCACCCACATGTTGTCTGTCTATGTTCTTATCACTTCCAACGACGGCACAAAAATATCATGTCATATTGAAGTTTCACACTGTGTAGTTTCAGGAGGAACAAGGAATGGTGGAGACCAGCCAGAGCGGTGGAAACTTTACAATCGTCCACATCAATCATCATCTGAAAAGTTCACATGCAGTCAAAGTTTGGACTGCAGCCAGTCAGCAAACAGACCTCAGCCTATCCCTGTTTTTTAAACTTAAATGTCATGGTGGCTTGGTCAAAAAAATGACCTCTTTTTTCACCCACACATTCCACTAAAATCTGCTTCCTAAAATATCTTACGTGAGTTTTAAACTACTATGGTAACGACTTTAAGTTTGGGAAGTTTCACTCCACACAACTGACAGCAGTGACCAGCTGGCTGCTGATGGACAAGTCAACCAGTGTCAGACTCTTAAAAACTTGAGGTCTTCCTTTACTTGAGGGTTGTTGTTGTTGTTGTTGTTCTTAGAGATGAGTGAGTTGTGACCATTTGGTGATGATAGACCATGATGGAGCACGTTTCTCAACATCATCATGTGTGGCAAAATAAGAGAAAGAAAAAAAAAAAAAAACGCAAGGAGAACCCTGCGGTGTGAAAGCAAATACAGCAGCCAGATTCAGCGTTCGCACCTCTGCTATTGACCCTTTCCTGGTTGGTTGCGTCAATGACACCCAAAGGTCATAAAGGGTCCCCCTCAGAGGAATGTAGAGCTCAGGTAAAAAAAAAGAAAAGAAAGAAAGATGAGAAATAGACTGGAAAACCCACAGGGAAGGTCTGTGCTCATTTACTTAATCAAATGCTTTGAAAAGTACTGTATCATTAGTGTAAATCAAATGAAAGGAACGTACAGGAAACATATTACATGCATGTGTTATTCATCTGCTGCTGGCTGAGCTGAGAGCATACATGAGGCTGACAGAGAAAAATCAAAGCATGTAGTCAAGGTGGATACACTGTACACCAACTCTGGGGAGACTCTAGTTAAACATGCACTGTAAACTATTTGTTTCAACTTAAAAATTAACTCAAAAGTTGACTGAATTTAAAAAGACAAGTTGGGATAGTTCTGTAATGATTCAAAACAAACTTTTCTAGTCAAATACTGAGTACTGATATTCAGCTGTTTTTGAAAAAAAAAAACGTGTTCAATAAGCTAAAATATTAAGTAGAACCAACAACAGATCCAGCTGAACATGCACTTTAAATATAAACTGTTTCTTTCAACTTAAAAACTTAGTGTGTGGGCTGCCTTCAGATTTTAAGTTGACAGAATTCAAAAAGACAAGTTGAGGTATTTTGTAATGATTCAAAACAAATACACTTTTCTAGTCAAATAAACTTGATACCGATTCAGTTGTACTTGAGAAAATGTGTTCAATAAGTTTAAAATATTAAGTTGAACAAACAAATTTTCAGTCAGACCGATGAATATTAAAAACAAAAATGATTTGCTTTTACATTTTCTGTTTAAAACCTCAAACTATGCAAAAAAAAGAAGGGTCTCAGGAGAGAACTCCCAAGCAATGCATGCTGGGAAGTCTGCTAATATGCTGATAATGTTTCTTTAGAAATTTAATTTAACGAGTTGATTGAACTCTGTTTAGTACATTCATTCAACTCATCATCATTTCAAGGTTAACTAGCTTGAATAAATAAAACTTTTGTATTTATGTTAATGGGAAAAGATTAGCTTATTCAACCAAATTCCTTTACTTTTTTTTTTACAGTGTGAAAAGTCACATTGTGCAGATCCACAGTCAGGAAGACTGAATTCATCACTGCACGTTGTTGTAATTGGATTTTGTGCTATTATCAATGAAGCAGGCTGGCTTTTATTGATCAGCAATGTGCTTGCTCATTTATTGTCAGGCCAACGAGCTCTTCAATCAATATGAGTGTGTGTATGTGTTTGTGTGTGTGTGTGTGTGTGTGTGTGTGTGGTATTTCACATGGTGGCCTCCCTTGTGGCTCGCTGGCAGGTTGTAGGGGTCAGAAGGCCACTGCCCCCAAATTGTAATGAGTCCAACACTGTGCTGCCTGTTTGTCTCCATAATTAAAACACCTCAAGGGCACCAACTTCAACTTCACCATGTCATGTTCCACGAAATCAGAGCACATCTCGGTAATGACAGCGACATGCATGAAAAATGATGGGTTATGTCATGTAACTGCTGTAATTACAAGGCAGGGTGATAAGAAATCAGAGCAGCGGTGAGAGTTTATTCTGACCAAGGTCGCAGTGGGAAAATAGTAATGATATACCGCTGCTGCTGCTGAGTATAAATATGTTACGGAGGGGATTGAGTTTCATGTCAGACATCTGAGAAAAGGCTCTCACACAAGACTAAAACAACTAACACACCAGCATTAACAGCATGTCTGATAACAGCATGGTTTCTGTCAACATTTTTACAAGTCTTAATGGTATTACCTTATCTGACACTCAGCCTAATATGTTTGCCTTTTTTTTCCCTGTGGCCAGCGGGAAGCTTTTTCTCTTCACTCACTTTTTAATTTGTGTATGTTTTCAGTAGAAAATATTTAGCTAATAATTAATCACATTATATGCAGCTAACAATTATATCCTATCCTGACTGTTTTTTCCTATCCTGATTCTCCAAACAGTAAATACTGGAGGAAAAAAAAGAAATACCACAGAAAAACTCAAAGCACTTATAGGAATGTTAAATGTTGAATATTTAGGAGTATTATAGGATACATAGACAGTATAATACCCACAATGACTAAATGACATTGCACAGATAAATTTAAAGTCTCATACAAGTTAAATAAACTTGCAGCAAGTACACTCCCCTGTCTTTACTTTAATATTATATGAAATAAAAGTGCGTTTAAGTCCCCGTGAACTTGTCACTGATTATTACAGACTCATTGTGTGACTTTTTGAGGAGCGTTAGTGTGGTTTAACGTTAAAATTGAATGAAAACTCACCAGAGGAAACTGCGACACGATGAATATGACACTGTATGACTCCGGTTTAATTATTTTTCCAACAGAAACGGTGTATTTTGGGTTCGTGCGGTCCGAGTGAGCCGGTGGTGCAGCCGGACTGTCCCGCTGGTGCGCCTGGTGTGTGGAGCGGGGCAGCGCGGAGGATGAGGAAAGGGGCGGGCCGTGGATCAAATACCAATGAGACCATCAGAGGGCCACACCGGGAGCTCCCACACACCGCTCCGCTTCAGTATGATGTCTCTCTACAACACAGGACAACAACCCACTGTCAACACGATTAGGAGCCATCTGTACACATGAAGAGACAGTTTACAGTCAAAACTAGGGGGCGCTGTAACGCGACCTTCATATCAAACCTGTAGACTGTTTTGAGGCTGCCCCCAAATTTGACGTTTTGAAAGAAAAAAAGGTGAGAGAACCATGTTTTTCATGAGTCAAAATAAAGAAGTCAAGTCTGTCAAGTGCTAATCATCAGACTTTCAGCTGAGTATCTGCTGATGTTCATCCAGAGGGAAACACATAATTATGAAATTGTTTCATGATGACTCAGTTTGCCTTAATGTGTAATAACTGACCACATGTTAATGGGAATTTCAACCACATCTAATGACGACTGTGACCTTCTCGGAAGGCTTTCATTGCCTCTAACTAACAGAAACACCCACCAGCTTCATCTGTTGATAGTAATATGAGCAGATATACTTTTTAAAGGAACAGTTTGACATATTAGGAAATGTGTTTTGTTTTTTTGTTGAGAGTTACACAAAAAGACTCTCATTCTTGTACAATTTTGAAGCTACAGCTTCATGGTTACCTTAGCTTAACATAAAGACTAGAAATGGGGAAACAGCTGGCCTTTTTTGTAAATAAGCAGTAGTTATCTTTTTGGACACACTGCTCAGAGTGCTCCCCATTTCCAGTTTTAACGCTAAGCTAGACTAATTGTTGCCAGGTTGTAGTTATATTTAATCGTTTTATCATTCTGTACTTTCCCGCTAGTGTTCGTTGTGTATTCCAATTTTGGTCAAAGTATGTATGTTTTAGCGTCCCAAGCTCTTCTAAAAATGTATTCCCACGTGACCTGACGTGGGTTTCTTTCTGATGACACTGCTACATACATCTCCCTTAGGTGGAGTGCTCTAACCTACATCAGTGCTTTTTGCTAACGGCTGGGTGGGTGCTTCTGTTTGAAAAACCTGGAAAAAAATGCAGATGGAGTCACACTTCAATTATAAAAAGTATTAGTGATATCAATCTAATCATTTGCTCAAATGTTTAACTATTACATTGCATATGCTATTGCTATTGCAAATAATGGCTCTAATACATGGGGGGATGTAATTATGTACATAGTTTTTGTGTTTTAAAAGCTGTTAGAAGTCCAAATTTTTTCCACAGCTACTGTGGGCAGTTTTACATGTTGCCATGTAACTGTTTGAAAACTGAACTGAAATCCTGAAAAAATGACGTCAGTCTGCTCGTGTTGTAATGATTGAACCAAAGGAAACCAGATCAAGAGTTGAGTCATTGGACAAATGACTTACTAACCACTGTTTATGGTACGGTTTGTATTTTGCTCTTAAGTGTCCATACATGAAACAAACAGAAAATCTGCAGCATCTCCATCAGAGGGATTTGTTGATTTTCCTCTGTTGCAGACCCACTTTGAGACTCCTGCTGATGAGGTAAGTAGAGTTTTACACACAAATCTCAGCGGGTTCGGCTTTAAACTTCAGTTAAATTAACTGCTCCACGACTGGCCGCTGCAAAACTTCTCCCAACACTCAGAGAACAACAGCCGTCAGAAGTGTAGCCCCATAAAGTGCACATGCCAGTGGTCCCACGCTGACCTGTCCAACAGGAAACAGAGCCTTATCAACAGGAACAGAAGCATCCTCACCCCGTTCTCAAAGGCTTCCAACAGGTCTGTCTGTCGTTAAAGCTCCGAGGTGGCCTGTGAGTCTGCAAGCGTACGAAACGACTGATCACACCGCGGCCACATGCCACCTCTTAGTGCTACACTTCCCTGCTGCCCCCACACCCATGGTACCACACACACACACACACACGCATACAAGCTCACACACATACACACACATACAAGCTCACACGTAGGCAGGCGGAAGTAAACACAATCACACAATCGGGAAAACCACCATCCCTCACTGTGTCAGACAACACCCTTCCTTATTTCACCAGGCTTACGTTGTACTGTGTTTACTGACGGTGTCAAAGATTTTAAAAGGACATATTTTGTCTGGGTGGTTACAATTTCAGTTAATGCATTTTGAATCCACCTTTTTTTTTACTGGACGTTTCATAATGAATCCAATATACTTCTACCTGATTGGCTGACATCACTAATGTATTACTGAAATCCATCCAATCAGGACACTTGGCTGCATTTGAACAACGATCAGTAGGTTTACCTTACACTCTTAGAAATAAGGGTTCCAAAAAGGTTCTTCCTGAAGGGCTGGGGTTCTACCCAGAACCATTTGCTTCTGAATAACCCTTTCTTGAAGAATGGGTTTGTCAAAGGTTCTTTGTAAGACTAAGGGTTCTGTTAAGAACTGTTTTCGACCAAAGAACCCTTTTTGGAAGAAAGAGTTTGTTTGTACCATAATATAAAAGGGTTCTCTGTGGAATCCACTAGATTGGTTCTAGATAAAACCTTTGGAATATAAAAAGGTTCTCAATAGAACTCCCTGGGTGTGTAAAACCCATGAAATATGAAAGATTCTCAGTAGAACCCCCCTGGATGGGTTCTGGATAAAAGCCTTGCAATATAAAAAGGTTCTTGTTAGAACCCCCTGGGCGTGTTCTTGTTGGCACCCTTAAAAGGTGGAAAGGTTCTGGATAGAACCCCCAGGAAGGGTTCTGGGTGGAACCATTCCATCGTAGTAAGAATCTCTGTAGAACATGTCATGTATGGTTCTAGGTATAACACCTTATGTCTGTCGTCTACGTAGAACTCTCCAACTGAAATCTTTCTAAAAGGTTCTAACAAGAACCAACCAGGGTTCTCTTATGGGGACAAGCAAAGGAACCCTTTTATGGTTCGCACCTTCATCTCTGAGAGGTCTCAATGTCCATCTGTTCATTCCTCTTCTTGTCTTTCCCTCATGAACAATATTTGATTTTATTTGGACTTCGATGAAACGTTGAGGAATGTATTGTTTGTCTGTCTTAGCATTTTCAAAATGACTATGATTGGACAAAACCAAGTATGTTTACTTGCTACTGATTGGTCCAGGCTGCTTGCTTTTTGTGTGACAACAGGTTTACTTGTCAGCCAATCAGGATTCACTTCAATTGTATTCAGTATGACTCATTTAATTGTTTAATCCACCTTATCATTAGAGCATCAGGTGATTCATAGTTTGTTTAGGGGCTGAATGTCCTTTAAGCACTGTTTAATACACATCTCTAATCTGTATACACAGTACTGGAGGGCATATAAAGGATTAGTGTGTGTGTGTGTGTGTGTGTGTGTGTGTGTGTGTGTGTGTGTGTGTGTGCACATTCCATGCCCGTGTGTGTCAAACAGCATGTCTGTATTTGGTCTGTCTTGTCTCCAGCTGCCACCTATGCCCACACTTCCCGGGCATGAAGTGGTGGCGCACGGCCGCTCTTCCTCTACTGCAGCTTCAACAGACACTCATTTAACACCGCCGGCAACGGCGCTTTCAGCAGATTCACAAGGTGACATTCATTTTAGATGTTTGTTGACCGAATTTCCAGGATTTGTGGCGCACGTGGCAAAGAAGTTGGCACCGTGTTTACAGTTAAAATGAACAAGCTCTTTTTCTCACAGAAAACCACATTTCTGTACTGGTTTACATAGTTTTATGCTCATTCCTTACGATAGCCACTGGCTAACACCACAGAATGCAACCAATCAGACCACTAGCTTGTCTTGTTTAAATTATAGGACTGGTGATTCTATATTTCTCTTACAATCAGGAAATCCCATGAAAAGACAGACGTATGAAGCTGATCCTACAAACAAGTATTGTTTGTATAGCCAAAGCCTCGTATAACTTATTATTAGCATTAGATAGCCTCCATTGTTATCCAAAAACTAGTACAGTAAAAGCCACACTATCAGTCAGTCACCTGTCACATGATTTACATAATCCCAACAACCCAAACCACATTCTATTCCTAATCCTAACCCAACCCTAACCAAACTTCAACCATTTTACAATGTTAACTAAGTGTGTAATGTCACATGACTTTTGTCACAATTTACGTAACATAATTAAGGTCCAATAAACCTATCACTGCTGGTACAACCCACTAGTCATATACGTCATTTTAGGTTTAATTTTCAATCGACCTGTTCTGTCGTTGAGGTATGAGGATGTGTTGTACATCTTTGGTTTTTGTCTATACATGTGATTTTCTGACAATAAAAATATAGAATAAACACCAGCTGTATATTTTAAAGCTGCTACAATCAATATTTTTGTATTAACTGTGAAAAGAATATATGACACCTATGTGAAAGGTGTCTCATATTTATCAACTTATGTATAATTATCACATGACTCTGTAGTTTTCCTCAGGTTTATAGAGCATTTTAGCCTCTTATAGCCTATTGTTTTGGTTTTATGGTCTGCAGCTTTACTTATCTTTCAGTCTCAGGTTCAGTCTCACTGCTCTTATCTGTGTCGATTCCAGCAGCAGACGGGTGTTTTTAACAAAAAAGCTCTGATAAACCCACTGTACACTGTCCACTGACAGGTTCAGTTAGCGATTAGCTGGTGAGCAAAGTTGAGCATTTAGAAGCTAAAGGGCCAGATATTTCCCAAAGAAGTTGATTGAGACTAAAACTGTACCAAAGGCCAAATTATTATTGGAACTGGACATGTCAGGTGGCTAAAAACACAACGCCAGTGTCCGCTGTGTGTGTAAATATGCAATGTATGCTAACATAGTAGATATAACAATGTTATAAGGTGAAACTTTGTCAGTGTCTTTGTAGGCCTAGCTTCCAAGTGGCCAAAAAATCAATTAATGCAAGTTTAAGCTATAATCAGTATCATTAAGTAACTTTACAACTTTATTTTTTTACTTTTTTAACTCACTTTTTGTAGATCACATGTTTTCTTTTCCTGTGTTTTGGACCTTGGTTCCATGATGAACGCAGTGCAACCTTGTACTGTGAAAATGTTTGGATTCCTGAGTCATTACAAGTGACTAAGAGATGCTTTTAAAGTTGGCTTGGTGCTGGGTCTATATTTGAAGTGTTTATGTTGTTACAGTGGTGTATATTTTAATTATGTCATGACTCTTTTGTTGAAAAATGTCTGTTGTATGTAGCCTAATTGTTAGTCAGTGCTTGTTGAATGCTGTTATCTTGGCTGATATGTTATCTGCATTGATTTTAGTACTTAGGACTTCAAAGCTTTTTAAGATATTACAGCTAAAACCGATTGTAGACGTTTGTGGCAGTTAATAGCTTCTGTGGCATGATGTTTTGTCTGTCACTTATTCTCCTACAGACTCCATGGTGTTATCCAGTCCTCTCTTTTGTTACTCGTGTGTTTGAAGCACTGTTTGACATGTCTCGACTTCACACTCCAGTAGATTTATCCTTACTTTAAATCTGTTTGGGCCTGTTGGTTGTCTTAATTTTTAGGGTGGTTGCGTCTTTGTTGCGGTGGGTTTGAGAAGCAAAATATTATTTCTGTAGATCTGCCGAAACTGTCATTTAGTTTTTTTTTATAGCCCAGTTCCCAGGCATTTCATCTCTCTTCTGTCTCCCTGTTATTTCTTTTGCACAATCTCAAATCCTCCTGTCCATCTCTGTGTTCCTGTTTTTCCCCCTCCTCTCTCTCCCAGGCTTTCCTTGCATCCCTCTTCTCTCTCCCCTTCAATCCATCCCAAGATAAACAACCTCTGTTCTGAGGCATGTCAGCTATTTGTTCAAAAAAGCTCACAAGTTTTTGGATGCCGTTCAGATCTGGGTCTCCGAAGGGAGGCAAGATTACAAATTTAGTGCTTTTTCACAATCTCCCCCTCTGTTTTTCATTTTTCTTGGTCCACGCTGCTCTTTTTTTTACTCCAACTCTCTCACGACTCGCACATCTCTCACCCGAAACGTGGTGATTCCCAGATATGCGAGTATCGACGCCCTGTCACCTTTATGTTTGACCTTACGTTCCTCCTATTCCAGCCAGTTTGACCATATAGAGTCCTCAGATTCCCCTCTTGTTTGTTAAACGCTGATTCATTTTCTGTCAGGAATTTTCATCACTCTTCTCTGATTAACACACAAGGGGAGAACTGAACACCAGTTCTCATGCCTCTGGGCAGCCTGTGTCAAGTCCCTTTGAGAGTCACACACATGCACACAACACACACTTCAGTGACTCTGTGGCAAAACACTCCCAATTTGGCATTTGCTTATCATCGAGTTGTTTGGAAAATCTTTTTTCAGTGTAATGACCTGAAGTGGACATTCTCTGATGACAAGGATGCGTGTAAGTGTGTGTGTGTTTATTTGTATAAGCAGAGTCCATGTGGTGTTCTGTGGTGAGATAAAACCAAGAACATTTAAAGTATTCCTCGGATTTTTGGTTCATTGGTTCAGTGTTACATGATTAAATTGAATATTTCTCACCACAAATGTCATATTTTCTTCATCTTTTGATGTCAGTGTTCATCTTATTTTTTCAGATGCCTCCCAACTTCACAATGTGTGTTTGTGTTTTCTCATTTTGAATGAGCCCATCCTAAGTCCCGCCCCTTTTTGCTTTGTGTTGAGCAAACTAAGCACTTAGATGGAACCTCGATCAGCTTTCTCCTTTCCTATTTCTATACTTGCTATTTACCAATCTTACTTAGCTTACTTTGCTGGGGAATATATAAAAGTGACATATAGTCACATCTTCAATTAGCTAATGTTAGAAAAACACTCACTAACTAGCTAACAATGTAGCAATCAATGTAGACTAACTAGCTAGTTAGCTACTGTTTTGCTAATACTGGCTATCAGATGTAACTAGCTAACTTAAATTGGATGTATATTAGCTTGTTAGCTAGAGTTTTGCTACAGACCAAAACATTAGACAACTAGCAAGCTAACCATTGATGTAGATTAGCTTGGTAGTTAGCAAGAGTTTTGCAACAGAACAAAAGCCTTGCTAACTAGCTTGCTAATCATTGATGTAGATTAGCTAGGTAGTCAGATAGAGTTTTGCTAAAAACAAAACACTGATAACTAGCAAGCTAAGCATTGATATACATTAGCTAGTAGTTAGCTAGAGTTTGCTACAGAGCAAAAACCTAGCTAACAAGCTAGCTAATATGTAGATTAGTTTACTAGTGTTTTGCCAACATTGGCTATCAGATGTAACTAGCTAGCTAATGATTTATGTATAATAGCTAGTTAGTTTACTCGTTTGTTTTTTAAATATCTAACTTAAGATGTGATTGTATATATTGCATCAAAATGTCCCCCAGCAACATTTGGCATGTCTAAGTACAAGCAACAGGAAAGGAGAAAGTTGACTGCCTGTCATTTTGATTTAATACTCATTTACTATGTCTAAAGAAGCTGTATTGATTCAGTAAGGGACAGTGCATTTTATTTTTCTATAAAGGACACAGGACAAGTGACAATCCCAATTGGTGGAACCAGGTTTCCCTACATACTAAGTGCCTGTCTGATGCACTTGTGTACTTCTGCATCTTGTGACAGACACACGCACGCATGCACGCACGCACGCACGCACGCACGCACGCACGCACGCACGCACACACACACACACACACACAGTGACCCACTCATCATAGATACATTTCATTTTATTCCGTGAAAACACATGCAGACCCTTCCATGTGTAACCTGGTGACACACACTTGGATCTGCTTCTTTTTATATCCCAGTGCATACACACACACACACACACACGCAGACTGGTACACGCACACATGCGTATGCACGACAACACTGCGGCTGTGTTTAGACTAGGCCACCATTCCTATATGGAGATACAGATCACTGTTTTGCTTTCCCGAGCATGATGAAGGGGTAATTATATCTAACCAGAGGGAAAACAACAGAGAGAGAGAGAGGGAGAGAGAGTTAGAGTGATGGGGAAAGAAAAAAGAGGAGGAGTTTTAGTGTTAAATCTTTTCCCTCTGGCCACCAGTGGTAGCGATGATGGTGAAAAATACATATCGCGTCTGGCTCAAAAAAATCAACCCTTAAATCTGCCTCATAATTAAGTGTGTGACGACAAGCCTCAGTGCTTGACGTGCTTGTTAACCCCTTGCTGTGATTTACAGAGCTGCTTCTCTGGCCTCAACCAATTTGTCTGTGGCTTGTTGCCTCGGTGAATCCCTCCAAGCGGTGTCTGGAAGACGTGAGATTCAACTATGATCTTTGTCAGCTGGAGTGTGCAAATAATGTGTTGTGCGATGCCGCTGCCGGCATGAGTCACAGAATTTTGCTCAGGAAAAAGGAGCAAGTGTTTTTCCTTTTTAACCTTGAGTAATCAGAGCAGAATTCTTTGTCATGGATATTAATGAAATACTCCGACAGCAGGGGAAAAGGGAGTTGAGCATTTAACAAAAACCCCTCCTCTGAATGGTGATGTTCCAGTAATAGCTGAGCAACCCTAACTAGGCAACGCAGGCCCATCAAGTTTTGGATTTCTCAACATGCTGGAGCAGTGTGGATGGGGCTGTATGAAGACTGAGAGTTTTGAGGGTTGTGCCACCTTCCCAAAGCCAAAACTACACAAGCAAAAGTGCAAGTAATGGATTAAACTATATGTTTATCTGCTCTAAAGTAAGCCACAAATGTTAGCATGTCTGACTAAGGCTCAATTCCACTCTGTGACCAGTGTGACTCTGTGGACTCACCTACTTTAAGTAACTTATTACGCATCCTTGGAAATAACCGCACCTCGCACAGAACTAACTTCTGTGGCGTTGCCTCCATCCCTGACACAACAGAGGTCCTGCACCTGAGAGGAGTGTGGTTCGTAACGCACTCGCCCCTCAGGCTGACTGGTTTGGTATGACATTGAATGTTACGGAGGCTCCACGCAAAACACACAAATGGATTGAGAGGAAGAGGGGGGAGTGTGTAGGGGCTGGTTTGGGATTGAGCCTGCTGGACCTCACCCACAGTAGCCATATTGATATGAAATAGTGGGGTGAACACAGTTGTTACCAAAGATACTGATTAAGGGACTGCTCCGTTTAGTGTAGCAGAGCCTTTCCAGGGAGCCAACAGGCACAACAACAGCACCCTGACTCTGTTTGACCTGAATGAAACTGAACCTTAATTAGCATCATTGGTAACACCTTTACCCAATTATTTCATGTCAATATGACTGCTGTAAAAATGCCCATTAACTTACAAGCTACAGCAGTGATCTAGCAATGTGTTTGTGCCCTTTAAAAATAGTTCATGACTAGGACATGCATGATAGGGTAGGTTATTTCCCCACTGTGCGGAAGCCGATCCTGGATGTACTGCTGTATCAAAATGTAGGTGTTAGTGGCTATGTTCCGATCTTTTTTGGATTTGGGGAAGTTTAACACTAGAGCAGCCTCTACCCAAACTCATAACATTAAATTTACTCAACAGATTGGTTAGTCCTCAAAGCCTTTTCTCTTTTAACATTAACATTAATAAACAAAAAGGTATAAATAACCTCTGTTTTCTATATGGATCATTAGCTGGTGAAATTGCTGAGTTTTTGCCTTGGATATGCAGCTTTAGTCTCAGTGTTTTGGCAATACAGGTATCAAAAGCGTTTTGAAGAGTCTTTAACAGGACTCTTGTTTTTAAAACAATTCAGCTGGGAACATTAAAAAGTCAGCCAAAGACAGCATTTTCAACCCATCCATCCATCCATCCATCCATCCATCCATCCATCCATCCATCCATCCATCCATCCATCCATCCATCCATCCATCCATCCATCCATCCATCCATCCATCCATTTTCGTCCGCTATCCAAAATTGCAGTGGTAGCAGGTTAGGCAAGGTAGCCCAGATGTCCCCCACAACAGCTTCCAGTTTTCCAGCTTCTCCTCTGGGATCTGAAGGCATGCCCAAGCCAAAAGAGCCAGATTATCTTTCTAGTGTGTTCAGGGTCCATTCCAGAGTCTCCAACCAGCTAGATGTGCCTGGAAAAACTCTAAAGGAAGGCACCCAGGAGGATGCTAATCCATCCATCCATCCATTTTCTGTAACCGCTTATCCATGAGGGTCGCTAGGGGCTGGAGCCTATCCCAGCTGACTGTGGGCGAGAGGCGGGGTACACCCTGGACAAGTTGCCAGTTCATCGTAGGGCTAGGATGCTAATCATATACCTGAATCCATGTCCATCCATGTCCAACACCCACTGAAAATGGGTTTTACTTTGTGCCAAGAATACAAACAAAACTTTCTCTCTCTGGTTATATAAGATTGGAAGGCTCGTAGCAACAGTCCAGGTACCCTCTACACCTGCAGTACCCCCCACAGGATCCAGAAAGACATGGTCACAAGACTTCTTCAATGACCACCTCAGTAACCTTGCAAGGGTAAAGACCCCAGCCTCCAGACCCCAGACCCCCAGATCAAGGTTCAACAATCGGTCAGAGGTTATTTTCCAGCATAAACATGGTCTAAGCTTGAGCAGTGTGATACCCCGATAATTGGAGCACACCTTCCAGTCCCCTTTTTGGAGTGTTAGCTAAATTTTCTAGCTAGCTACAGCCGACAAAATCTGCTAGCAACAGTTCTAATTTCAGCTAACAAAAAACGATGGCTGGCTAGAAATGAAAAGGTGCTTTTGTCTAGCTCTGTGTAAAGACCTTTTTTTTTAAATAACCAAGAATGTTGAGTGCTAAATGTGCCACTGTTATCGTTGTAAACTGTGTGAGAGAAGGGAAATGTGCCGTGAGAGAATGGACAAGTCGAGTAGGAGCAGTAATTAAGGGGTGTGGGGCTCAGCAAACAGTCAGTTCATGTCAAGGTGACATCTAAAAACCTGACGGTGGGGTGGAGGAGGAGAAGATTGCAGAAGACAGAATGAGGGAGTCTGGAGGAGAGGAGGAAGATGTGAAGGGAGTGTGGCGGTGGTGGGTTGAAACAGGATGAGTATTTCACAGACAGAACTTGGGGATGTCTTTTCAGGAAATTACTTTCACACAGTGCAAACGCCTGCCAGATATGCTGGAACTATTTCCAGCAGCACAAGCCCAAGAAATTCAACCAATTACCAAAGTAATTTTCACAGAAATCACTGCTGAGCCAGCCGTGAACTGCAATGCATTTTCATTTGAGACTAGAGACATTTTCAGGTAATGAACAACAGCCCTTTGGAATTATAAGTAATGGTTTGGAAAAAGGTCTCCCTCCCAAATTGTGCAGCCACATTAGAGAGTTATGTACTGTATATAATGTGCGTACTTACAGGAATAGCGTGTTTTGGGTGGATTTTATTATGTTGCTGCTACTTGATCCTATAAACATGCAAGGATTAAGCTAAAACAGGCTGATCTCATCATTCAACATACCATGAAAAATACATGGTGATACATTAGAAAGGCAAACATCACTTCTTCTCACTGGTAAAGTAGGAAAAGAATAAAACCCCGCAAAAACACAGCTATGCTATAAGGGTCCCAGTGTCCTTTGTGTGAGTTTTGGACACTGAATCAGACAACCCGCCTGCCAACAGACTGTTTTAAAAAGCACAAATTCTCACTTTCAAACAAAACCAAACTTAATTAAATTCAAATTCTCAGTCAAAGTAATATCCTCTTTTTTTATCGCAGCAGTGCACATTAAAACAGGGATTGAGTACCAGTTAGTAAATCCTGTTTCTGCGGCATGATCTGCTCCCCAGAGACCAGACTGGTTTAAATTAGGCCTCTCCAACCTTCAGCGGCCCGTCCGCTAATTTGACTCCTAGAATAACAGCAGCTACTGTGTTTTTCAGGAGTCTGGAACCAAACGTACGTCTAGGGAGTCTGCAGTGGACACAGGTGCTGGCTTTCCCTCTCTCCCTCTCTGTCTTCCTCCAGGATTTTGGTTGAATTATGTGCTCAGGAGGGACTGTTTTACCATTTTACTGAAAAAAAAAATCCCAAATGTCTTGTTTTCATCAAGTGTGTTTCCTGGACCAATCTTTGCTCCCCAGTCTGTCTGTGGATTTGGCAGCACGTGTGTGTGTGTTTGTCCATGTGTGCTCATGTGGATGTATGTGGAGTGTAAATGTATGCATGAGTTCTTGTCTTCCAGCTAATCCCTTTCAGATTTCAGATTACCATCTTTCAATTGTAACCAGCAGTTTCGGCTGCTTGTGCATCTAAAATAGAAAAAAAAAAAGTTCTTTAGCAACTTTCAATTTGCAGACAGGAAAGTGAAATTTTCAAAGGAGGAAAAAAACGTATCTCACGCCAAAACATTTGTATACATAACCGTGCCAGAAGACAGTCACGCGGTCCAGTTTGTTCATCTGTAGGAAAATATGTCTAATAAAAGCAGCCATGACCCAGACCCAGAAACCCTTGACCTGTTGCACACGCGTGCAAGCACACAAATACAAACACGCACTCCATTGAACACACAGTTGATGAACAAAGCTGATCAAAGGAAAGTCCAACGATAAAAGCGGCCTTCAAACAGCAAACTTCAAACTATTCTCAGCTCCAAGAATGCAGACATTGTTGACACAAAGACACAGATGCAGTCAGAGATTTATGGTGTGACCTGGCCTGCATTATAACAACTGAGAAATTATTCATAAATATGCAAGTTGCATGAGCTTGTAAACAGACAGAGGTGATGTGACCATTTATTTCACAGCAACCCCCGCAATAATTATTACCTCTACGAAGCCTGCTGTTCGCCTGTTATGATGGATTGGAGTGAATTGGATTGGAATTTTCTTGGGTTCATTGAAGCTGTAAGTGGTACGGCTTAAAGCTGGGCTAGGCAGTTTATTTTTGGCATTACTGGACAAAGGTTCCACAGTAAACTTTAATCATAATGCAATTCAAATGTTCTGAGAGAAAACTAGACTTCTGCTCCTCCTTTTGACTGTTTTTTTTTTAAATATAGCCTGTGAGACAACCTGGGAATGAGACTCAACAATCAGTTATCCTTCTCCTGCACCTTCAAAGGAATAATTCTGCATTTTTGGAATTACTTTTCATACATTTTCTTCCCCAAGTGTTAGATGAGAGATCAATACCACTCTCATGTCTTTACACTTAATACAGAGCTACAGGCAGTAGCTGCTTAGCATAGCATAAAGACTTACCAAAGGTATGGTATAAGTTAAACTCCACCTACCAAAATATCTATATCTCACTAATGAACAGATTGTATCTTGTTTGCTTTATCTATATGAAAATGACCTGCAGAGACAACAAGTCATTGTGTCTGGCTGAATAAATAACATGACAAATAATAATGTGATTTTTGACTTGGTTTTTGTACAGATTCATTTAATCAATCATTTAAATTTCAGTGCTTTAGTGGTGGTGAGAGCCACCAAGTCAGGCTAGCTGTTTCCCCCCTTCAGTCTTTAAGCTAAGCTAACCAGCGGCTGGTAGTGGATTCCTATTTGGTGTACGAACATGAGAGTGGTATCAATCTACTCATTTAACTCTTGACGAGAGTGAACAAGCACATTTCTCAAAATGTTGAACTGTTCCTTGAATGTTCTTTAGCCTTTAGGCTTATATAGTACCTACTTCAGTCCATTACCAGCTTCAGATTCAGTAGATAGCACACTGACTTCACAAAGACCGTTTCATGAGCCAATTCAGAGCCTTGTTTGCGTTGAACTTGATGGCCCGGAGCCGGCAAACATTAGTCAAGAATGCCAGACAAAGGCTTTTATTCACACCAAGCATGTTGGAAGCAATTTATTCAAGTTCTGGCTTCCGTTACCTCCTCAAGTTCACGTTGTTTTTCAAGGTGAGAGTGATGTAATTCAAACTGAGTTGGCACAAACAACCACATGATCGGACACCTGATGTTCACAGAAACATCTGAGTCAGCTGCAGTTATGTCAGATTTATCCTAGTTGGTTTGGTTCAAGGCTTGAAACTCTTTATGTATTAGTTTTCTGAAATATTTATGAAGAAAATAAAAAGGACATTTACTTTTTAACTCCGGGCTGCTGAAAAAGAGAGAGGTCATTTTTCAGCTACATGCACCCAAACCTAAAAAATGTGAAAAGTCCACTTTCCCACCGTCGACAACCAACCCAATGTCAGTGTAATCACACTCTATTTGATATGCTATAAACCATAAAGACCTCTGCTGGAAAATCCCCTCCATTCCTGGTTTAGTTTTTCAGACCCTAACCCTTCTGTGCTCCACCCTCCACCCCTCACCACCTCCTGCTCCAGTCCCCATCACTCCACATTCACACGCATCCGAGTGCACACATGCATACTGTAGATGTGGCTCTCTTGCATTCGTCAAACTGGGATGCGACGCTGATTAGCTTCCTGGCAGGAACGCTACCACCCACTCCTGGAGTCGAAGCCTGGTTCCTCCTGGAGGGCCCGACAGTCGATGGAGAGCTGTAGCCGCCGCTGTTTGTTTGCACTATGTCCTAATTTCCGTGAATTCTGACCTGACAGGAAGCGTGGAGGGGAGACAGGACAATGGGCTATTGTAAGACTACACTTTATGTCCATGTGAGGTTAAAACAGGAAAACGCACTAAGACGGGCACATGCATACACACACCATAACCATCACAAACACAGAGACTCCAGCTAAGACATTCATGTTCCCTGTCCTACTTCTTAATCACGCACACAAACCCCCTTGAGGATATTTCATTGACTGCATGATTTTAACCTGTCCTGATCTTACTTTCAACTAAAGCTAAATTTAAAACAATGATCCTGAACACAGTCTAAATCGTCGCCTTAAAGCCAAGCCCCACATGTACTTGACACATGACACACACAAACACATACAGTACTACATTTTAATGGATAAAGGTTTTCAAAAGTCCCTGATAGCTGATGTTCATTAACTCTAAATTTGATCCCAATTATTTCTACTTGAAGGGCGTAAGAGCCTTTCAAATTCTTTTTAGACTAGACTAACTGAAGTCTGTTTGTGGTATCAGTGCAATTGTTTTATGTTTCTTCAATAAGGGAGGAACCTCCATTGCAGCCTGGCTCGCGCCCTCTGAATCACAACCCACATCTTCATATCTTTGCAGCAACAGATCTGATGTTTTGCTGAAAGATAGTTAGAGCTCAGTAGGTGGGATGGGATCTTCCTGAGCCAGAAAAAAATGCCTTCATCCATTAAAAATAGCAGCAGAAAAATTGCATCAAACATGGGTGTGGTCAGCAAAACTGTACAAGTTGTCACTCAGCTTGCAGCTTTTACATAAATTTTTGATTGTCATGAAAAACATTGGCCATGTGGACTGTTCCAAACAAACCTACCGCACTAATTCACAAATGTGAATTAAGCCCCTTTTACATTGGACAAAAACCCCACTAACACCCACTAACATCTGGTTTTTGTCTTCAGTGGGAAAGGGTACAATCAGCATTCAGCTCTGGGTCAAATGACTCTGCAGTAGTCATGAGTATTTATCGACTCCAGCTCTGACCAGAAGTAATGGAAACAAGACAGGTGGAGATGGCTGGACACGCAAATTTTTGTGAAGGCAGTGAAGACTTGTTACCTCCTTTTGAGACTCTTTTGCTCCGTTATCTTATACACATGTGGTGCTTGGCTTGACTCGGTGTGTCAGCCCAGCTCAGCGGAGTTTGCACAAGTGCCTCGGCCCGGACTGTATCACTGTTGTGTTAATAATGATGTACACCTGCTTGTGCAATATTGCTTAATTTAATCAGCACTGCCTTGTTTCACCTCAGTCTCAGGAGGCTTTGCTTGAAAACATGGCACAAAATGGGGGCTGCCTGTTTGTGATCTTCCTTGTATTACAACTAAACAGCACACTAAAATATGTTTCTGAAAACACAAATCATATTTGATCTGCATTGGTTAGTTTGACAGTTCTACCCGAGTTTCGGTAGACTGAGGCGTTGCGTTGGACTGACCTGCTAACGGGACGCAATGGAATAGACCTACAACCAATCAGAGACTTTCCAAATCTGGACCGGTGACTCTCCTTTTTAAATCATCGTACAGAAACTGCCCCATATTAAATGCTTGTGATTGGCCTGACCGGATCCAAGGAGGGTGGAGGTCTGTCTGAATGCGAGGGTGGCCAGACGTCTCTGCCAGAGCAAATGAAAACATGTGCTTGGCAGATTCGTCTGGTTTCCAGACAAACAGCTTCTTGATGACTTTACATGACACTGGCAGATTGGATACATCCATCATGTCAGCAGTTTTATCACGGTACACCCTGGAGAAGGCTTCTACATCACTGCAGCACTGTGGGAACTTAAACCACTCGAGGCTGAGGTTAAGTTGCTCTTTTAAAAAAGTTAATCCAAAAACATGATGATTAACAGACCTCGTTAAAATATAACAGTATCGTCTACTGATTTTTGTGGGCAATTTTATTGTCGTACTTGGAAAAGTCTGCTGAGTTTCAAATTGTAATTTTTGGCACTTCGAGCAGCACAAATTTGATTGAGTTATTATACTGAGATGAGCCACAGCTGATATCTGCAAGCCTTTGCAAAACACATTTGAACTACCTG
This sequence comes from Lutjanus campechanus, assembly GCA_027495735.1. NCBI lineage: Eukaryota > Metazoa > Chordata > Actinopteri > Lutjaniformes > Lutjanidae > Lutjanus > Lutjanus campechanus. The sequence continues at coordinate 44,139 of JAJHUR010089564.1, forward strand.
GACTGATCACATGAGAGTGGAAAAATAAGCTTAAT